>PVIY010007795.1:0-80417 GCA_004026745.1 Myrmecophaga tridactyla | reverse complement strand
CACTGATTACATCTGCAGTCGCCTAGGAGGCCTGCCTGCCACAATGAATGATGTTTGATTTAATTGGGTGGTGCTTAAATGAGAGAGCTTAATGTAGCACAGCCCAAATAGCTCAGCATATATCATCTCAGCACTCGCAGCTCAGCACAGGCCTTTGGAGATGCAGAAAGGAAATTACCCCAGGAAAAGTTGTTGGAACCCAGAGGCCTGGAGAGAAGGCCAACAGAGATCACCCTGTGCCTTCCCATGTAAGAAAGAACCTCAGTTGAAAGTTAGCTGCCTTTCCTCTGAAGAACTATATGTTTTTAACTAAATAAATCCCCTTTTATTAAAAACCAATCCATCTCTGGTGTATTGCATTCTAGTAGCTTTGGCAGACTAAAACACCCACCAAAGCATTTTTAGGTAAACAAGTTAGAAGATAGTTTCCATAAATGCAGCAGAACGTAAGTACTCATCCTACTATTATTACCAGACCAAGACCATGGATTCTTTTGCCTGATGCATTCAATAACCAATTCATGAGACACGGGGGTTTCAAAGAAAGAGTTTATTAGTAGGTGCATAGTAGGAGAGCAGATGGCCTAGTAGCCAAAAATCTGTCTCCCCAAACTATAATACTTGGATAGTTTTATTAGAAAAAAGATGAGCAGGGTTTAGGATAATGAACACAGTGGACCCAGATGATGTGACTAGAAGTGATCTGATTTTGAACACGTGCAGATTAATTACATGCTTAGTCACAGAACATATGAAAGAAAATGGTGCAATGAGGAATAGATGATTTATAGTTTAAAGTCTAAGCTACTGTGCATGTCTGACAAGCCCACTTCAGTTAGAATCAGTCTTGTGTATCAAGATCTTTGGCCTTTGGGTGGGTTAGTTCTGGGTAGACTCAAGACCCCTCATTAATAAACAGTAGGACCTGTCATTAGTGGTTACAAGACTCTAAAGTTGAAAAAGTGGATAACTGAGTACAAATGAAGGTTTGTCACTAGGTTTTTACAATACCAGAGGCAGAAAATAAGGGTTATACCATCATTATCAGAGATCAAGGCAGCTGGATTATTATTTAGAGATTTCAGGAACATCCTTCTGTTGACTCCAATATACCAGAAAGCAAAAAGGAATGTCTATATAGTGATTCAGTAATTAAAATCATCCCTAATTCCTTGCTTACAATTCCTCCCTCTCATTTGACAATTAACTCTCAATATTGAGAGATATCTGGGCAACAACTCTCCAACTGCTTCAAGGCTGAAAAAGGGCATTATTATTAAGGGGCAAAGGAATAAAATAATGAAACCAGTTGTTATTCTTGGAGAGTCCAGTATCCCTGGGTTTCAGAGCTTCTCTAGCATTGGAACAATATGGAGGTTTCAAGTCTCTGAAAAAACCAAACTTAAGTAAAAGTTTATAGAGCACAGGATAACTTTTAGGAATTCCAGGGACACTGTTGGTTGGAGGTTACAATATTGTGGCAATTTGCAATATGTGGCTGAAACTTGCATAAGAGTAACCTCCAGAATGACCTCTCAACTCCAGTTTGAAATCTCTTAGTCAAGAAGCTCTATTTCTTTTCCCCCTTTTTTCAACTAAACCATGATGTCAGGGCCAATTACATTCTGCAATGCCAGGACCAGTTATCTCCCATGATGCCAGGGCCAGTTATATTTCATGCTCCTAGGGCCAGGCTTACACCCCTAGAAATTATATCCCACATTGGGAGGAAGCTCGGAGTTTGACTTACAGAGAGACCACATTTGAGCAATAGCAGAGATTTTCTGGAGATGTCTCTTAGGGACTAATCATAAGTAAATTCAGTTTATTATTACAGAAATAGGTTTCATAAGGACAAACCTCAAGATGGGGGCCTTGGCTCACTAAATTGAGAGCCCCTCTTGCTTAAGAAAATGTCAGGAATTCCCTATTTTCCCAGGCCTTCAAAGGACCTTGCAATCACTTTTTCATTTTCTGCCCCAGATACCCTGAAATGCATCATTGCATAACATCAACTTGTACAGAACATTATGATTTTATTCCTTCATTCAGGTTCTATATCAAATAAAGATGAATTAGGTTGTTTGACTAGACAGATTAAATTAGATAATGTAAATTTTGGACAAAATAAACATTTTTCTTTTTATCTCACACAAATGTTAAAGCTTTAAAATACAGGCAATTTTTTTTTTTTTGCCTTGTGTATTGATTTACCTTAGTTTTAACCAGATCAGTTTCACCACATTTTTAGAGTTACATATCTTTCGGTGTTTTTTTTTTTTAAAGTTGCTGTATGGACCCATGCTAACTTTTAGAGCTGGACACCAAATCTAAGTTTCAGATGTCAAGCAGACATTCAAAGTTCCAGGGAACTCCTGGTCTAAACAAAGAGTAAAGCACCTCAGAACTTAAAGGTAACAGTTAAAGCATGCACTCTAAGCTGTAATTTTTATACGCACCTTAAGATGAAGCTGCTTTCAGAAATAAAATATAAGATAGTTGTTTTGTATTAACTAACCATAGCTGAGGTTTTGTTCTGATTTACTTTTACACATTTACCAGAGTTATGCTAATTAACAAATAAAATATAATTCATATATTTGTCATGCCTTTCTTTTAAAGTCTTTCCTTGTTACAGATGGATCCCCAAACTATAGTTGACTACTTTTAGGGCAAAGCAGTGCAATTGACAACTTGGCTGTTTCTATGATCTGTAGCTTTATTTTTCCAGCATCTGATCTTATTTATTTGTAACTCTTAGAAAATCTAATTTTTGATGGGACTCAGACGTAGAGGTAGAAGCTCTCAGAGGGGACAGCCTCCATCTCTTGGTAATCTGTTCCTGGCATTTTTCTTTGGCCTTCTTCATCCTCTTGGCCAAAAGCTTAGCATATTCTACAGCCTCTTCCTTATTTTTCTTAGTACATTGTTTCTTTGGGGCAATGCATCAATGTTTATGTTGTAGGACATGTGAAGTAACACGACACTGAATCTTGGGTGCTTTGATCCTGGGTTTCTTACCTTCTTTGTTCAGGGGCTTTCTCACAACATCCAGGTGGACATCATCTTTGGAGAGATTGAAGTTTGTGGATTCTGCTGGCTTTCTTGGGCCCCAGGCAATGAGTCACAGTAGTATCAGACAGTCCCGGAATGTCCTTCTCTCTCTCTTTTTACAGTAACCAAGTTGAGAACACTCAGATTGGTATCCACAATGCTACATTGAACAGATTTGAGCTTTCTTTCTCCAGTTCTCCTGGAGAAAGGAATGCCCCTTACTCAGTAAGAGACAGACACAGCCATGAGTCAAGATAACTGTCATTTCCACCACTGATTCAGATTTCCATTCTTTGCCCAGAGCATCAGCAGCAACTTCTGGGGTCATTCACTTCTCATAAGAGGTATGTAGATTGCATCCATCATCCACTTCAATGAGCTTCTGGCAACTAGTGGCTGGGAAGGAGATATTTAACTTCATGGTAAGGCAGCTGACTACCTCTGAGGCACCATGAAAAGGAGGACCTGTAGCTTTTTTAAGAATAACTAAAACCATGACTAACAACACCACACAACACTGTTTAACATGATACAGATTAGTATCAGGATATAACATGGTTAGTGAAAACGTTGTCAGGAATTTAGGAATTTTATGCAATCTAATCTTATTTTACCTCTACAAACTTAACCAGTAACAGGACAGAAAATCTCTTTTAATCATTGTAATACTCCCCAAATAAAAGGAATAAAAGGAATAAAAATGCTGGAAGAATTTAGAAAATAAATAAAGAATGACCTAAGAAGATCTTATAGACACTTATAAGACCTAAATAAGAAAGCTGGACTAGTTTTTTTAGAAGCTATACCCTAATTTTGTAAACTAATATATTCCTGGTATTATTTAGCAGTTAGGAATGATGTTATTGAAAATTTGAGTTTTTCTGGATATAAATCCCTTAAATATCAAAAAGCTGATTATGTTTCAAACTTGGGTCTTTCCTGACCTTTGAAGCTCAATTTGCCTGAGAGATTTTAGGCATATTGTAATGTAATTATTTGTGTGTTCTGTGTATAATCTATGAATGCCTGACTGTGTTCCAAACCCAAGTACAAATTTCTTTCTTCTTCCATTATTTTGTTGTATCGCGTCTCTTCTCCCCTTTATGAATACTGTTATTTGAAGGAAGCATGCAGTTTCAGAAGTTTTGTGGATCTTGTTTGTTTATTATATATTTCAAAAAACGAAAGCTTTTGTGTTAAGCTGAGTATTCATACAGAACTAAAGTTTAGTTTTCTCCCTGTTAAAATGACATGTTATTTTAGTCTGCTCTTAATGTAAAGTTTTTAAAGTTTTTCTTAAACATCTCAGTACTCTGTCTACAAAACAAAGATCTTACATCAGAATAATATCCTTGTTAATATCTTTTGCGCTTATCCTCTTTTATTTCAGAAGACAATTGATAAGACAATTTTATTCATTGTCTTATACTATGTCCTTGTGCAAGTATATTTAACTAAAATATAAATTCTTTGAAGCTGAAAATTAAGTTTTCTCTATTTATGAAAGCATTTACTAACAGAAATGTTCTGATTGACATTAATAAAGTCACTACAAATTAAAATTCTTTCACATACTGAGGTAACAAATGTCCAAGTAACAAAAAGCAAAATTCTTTGAAATCCAGGTAATCAAGGTTATAAAAAAATCCATTCATATTTCTTACCAAACTTAATGAATTTCTTAAATAGGGTATTTAATTTGAAGCATTAACATATTTTTAATTTTATTATACTTTACCTAAGTTTTATTACCAGGTACATTGCTTAGTTCATGTAACCTAACCTATCCAGTTAGGCTATTTTAAGAGGAATTTTATAAATACTAGCTTGTTTTTTCAGTAAGCTTATATAAATTTAGGGAGAACACACCCAAGCAGGATAAAATTGCATTCGTTCAATTATTAAAAATTTATCATAAAATTCCTTTTATCAGAGGTTGGAAAAAAATCTCTTTGTCTTCATAATATCTTAAAATTACAAACAGTTTTAAAAGAACATTGACTAACAGGATTCATGGCTTTACTGGAGACTCGTAACATGTCTGCAGTCAATGAGCCTCCAGAAAACTTCACCTATCATAATAACCACATCTTTGTGGACCTGGGGCTTGCTGTTATAAATGGGGTAAGAACTGGCATTTATAGGCATCTCTTCCATCTCGAGCAGCTGATATCTGGCAAAGAAGATGCTGCCAACAACTATGCCTGTGTCCACTGCACGGTGGGGAAGGAGATCACTGATCTGGTGCTGGAGTGAATCTGAAAGCTGTCAGACCAGTGCACTGGGCTTCAGGACCTCCTGATCTTCCATAGCTTTGGGTGTGGCACTGGCTCAGGCTTTACGTCTCTATTGATGGAACAGCATTCTGTTGACTATGGCAAGAAGTCCAAGTTGGACTTTGCCATCTACCCAGCCCCCAAATTATCCACAGCAGAGGTAGAACTCTACAACTCAGTGTTGACCACACCACCCTGGAGCACTCGGATTGTGACTTCATGGTAGACAGCGAGGCCATCTATGATATCTGTTGCTGTACCCTGGACATTGAGCACCCTACCTACCTCTCATTGGCCAGACTGTGCCCTCCATGACCACCTCTCTGCTCTTTGATGGAGCCTTCAGTGTGGATCTCACTGGTTTCCACACCAACCTAATGTCCTCCCCCCACATCTGCTTTCCCCTGGTGACCTACTCGTTGATTATCTCAACCAAAACGGTGGACCATGAGCAGCTTTTGGTGGCAGAGATCACCAATGCCTGCTTTGAACCCTTCAATCAGATGGTCAAGTGTGACTATCACCATGACAAATACATGGCCTGCTGCATGCTCTAACACGGGGATGTGGTGCCCAAGGACATGAAGGCCTCCACCGCCATGATCAAGAACAAGTGCACCATCTGATTTGTGTACTGGTGTCCCACGAGTTTCAAAGTTGGCATCAACTACCTGCCCCTCACAATGGTTCCTGGGGCAGACCTGGCTAAGGTACAGCAGGCAGTCTGCAGGCTAAGCCACGAAGACCTTTTCCTTCTTTAACTATTTCAAGTTATTAGATTTATTTTACTGAAAGATGTGACCAGGATCATATGAAAAGGTCTTTGCTTTTTCCAGAGGCAGCCCTTTGACAGTTTTATGCTGCCTTAAGGAAATTCCAGGGGCAGTTTTTTTCAAATGCCCAGGCTTGTTTATAATAATTACAACCATATTGAGGCCAGATTATGTTAAAGAAATAAAACCTTTTTTTTATACACTAATAACCAGAATCTTTTCAATTTTCAATACAGCCCAAAGTTTCCTCTTTTAAAAGAATTTACATGATCAGTAACCAGTTAGGAACATTTGACCAACACAAATGGAGGAACAGACCAATCAACAAATTCAAATAGACACTTAACACTTATTATATTTAAGTAACACACCAATTAATAACTACACTGAACACACCAACTAACAAACAAGCATTAAATGCTTGACACACAGATTAACAATTAAACAAACATCAACTCTTACTATACCCAGGTAACACACCGGTTAGCATTTGAACAGGCTTACTTAATTTCATTAAATATCAATTAATTATTGGATTACTCATTTTTTTTTCAGGAGTATAGTAAAAAATTTAGGCCAGGGCCTCAAACCCTGTAGAGCACAGTACCCAAAATCAGAAGGTCTAGCAGTCAGAGCAGGGGGATCATTCTGGAAGCATGACCCAAGCCTAGGTCAAGAGGACTCTGACTGTTTAGTCCCCAATCCACTTTTACCCTGATGACCCACTTACTCAGTCAGATGTCTGGACATGGAACTGGAAATCGTTTCTCTCTTTGAAGCTTTTTGGAGGTGCCAAAAGTTTCTGAAGTGCCAGCAGAACAGAGAACCTTGGTTGCAGAGCCTCTAGACTAAATTCAGTCCAGCAGCTGCAATAGGCTCAGTTTATCTGTTCTGCCGGTACTCTCTGGGGCTCCAGAGATTTGGGCATTCATCCTGGAGGGTTGCCAAATTGTTATCAGACAAAGGCCATGGATTCTTTAGCCAGATGCATCCAATAACCAATTCCTGAGGCCCCGGGGTTTCAAAGAGAGAAAGAATTTATTACCAGGCGCCTAGTAGGGGAGCAGATGGTCTAATGGCCCCAAATCTGCCTCCCAGGACTGCAGTAATTCGGAGAGTTTTATTAGAGGAAAAAATGGGCAGAGTTTAGGGTAAGTAGCCCCAGAAGATGCAATTAGAGGTGTTCTGATTATTGAGCATGCACAGATTAATTACATGCTTGGTCACAGAGTGTATGAAAGAAAATAGTAGAGTGAGGTATAGGTGACTTGGGGGTTAAAGTCTAAGCTACTGTGTATGTCTGGCAGGCCCACTTTGGTCAGAACCAGTCTAGTTCATCAAGATCTTTGGGCTTGCGGTGGGTTAGTTCTAGGTGGACAGAAGTCCCTTCATTAATAAACATCAGGGGCTGTCTTCAGTGATTCCAAGACTCTAAAGTTGAAAGACTGGATAACTGGGTACAAATGAAGGTTTGTCACAAGATTTTTACAATCACAGAGGCAAAAGATAGGGGCTGTATAATCATCAGAGATAAAGGTGACTGAATTACAATTAAGAGATTTCAGGAATTTTTCTCTGTCTAGTTCGATATACCAGAAAGCAAAAAGAATATCTATATAATGATTCAGTAATCAAAATCATTCCTTAAATCCTAATTTCTCACTTACACTATGAGATCACAATTTCTCAAAATGTGATTCTAGAAACTTAGTTACAGCAACTTTTGACTCAGTTGTTCACATATATACAAAGTAATGTACTGAATCCAAAGCATGAACAATTTTTTATTCTTTTTAAAAAGCTTGTACTAAGCAATAATTCAACTGGAACTTTGCCTGGAGGCTTTATTAGACTCATAATAGATGAGGATTAATGATTGGGCTTGTGTCTCTAAAGCTGTGGAGTTCAGGGCAGGGGAGCAATAGGGTAAAGTCAGGGGTACTAAAGTGTAAATTACATGATAAAGCATATTTTCCTTTTACATTTGATGAGTCAGCTTATGAGGTTTCAGGTCAAAGGTGAGCTCCCTCAAGAGAGCTTTTGTTGTTTGTTTTTCAGGAAATGGAAACCACAGGGAGAAGTATGGACAGTAGAAGCAGCTATACACCTTTCCCAAGGCTACTAAAGGGAAGAAAGAACCAACGTCCATATCCACCTGCTTCTTTTACCTTGTTATAAGAAGATGGAATGGTTTCACAATTGAAGTTCTTTAACTCGAATGTTAAACAGGAGTGGGCTTTATCCTCCCTGTATTGCTGTGAGTCAGAATGAGTGTGTTGGTCTGGTTCCCAGGAAAGCAACTCTCTGATTCTCCCTAGAAAGGGATTATGTGTCTGTAGGTGTGATTGTGCATGCTGAATTTGAGGTGGGGTGTGTGTGTATGAGTTGAAGGAAATTGAACATCAGGTACCAAACTCTGTTGTTTTCTTCTCTGGGAGCAGGACAGAGGTCAGGAATAAATACAAACAAAACAAACAACACAAACACACATTCCTCAATTAGGGCTTCTCTCTTTGGCAGCTAAAAAAGTAATGCACTCTTGTAGGACCCAAGACTGTTACAATTTTGGTGCTAAGACACTGTATTAGTCAGGTTGTCTATTGCTCCTTAAACTCACCTTTATTAACAACGGGAAAGAAATAAAAGAATACGCACCCATACTCTCAGTTCAAGACCTGTGTCTTTCCTAACCAAATGCCTTCCTTAATTGAGGAAGAGAACATTTTTGGTTGCTAGTTGTATATGAGACTTTGTGTTCATTTTGTTTTCAATAGTGATTACCAAACGTAAGTGGGAGAGCATGGATTTAAGCTCAAAGTTTATCTTTCTCATACTGAATTTTATGACTTCAACTCTGTAGTGTGTTCTTTATTGAAGGCTAATTGCACGGACTTTGGTCAAATTTACAATTATAAATAAAACATTTGAAAGATAATGATACGCTAGTCTTTACCAGGCATGTTTGACTAAATACAAATAATCTATTCCCTTTATCTAGTACTAAAAACTCCTTATATATCATGCCTCTGTGATTATTAACATAAATCTAAAAGACTTCATTTATCTAAACTATTACTGAGTGCTTGTTAAGGGCCAGACTCAAGGCTAGTCTATAGCACTACCGCAAGTGCAATTGTACATGTTGTGCATTCTGCAAATTCCAGGAGGTACCGTTTGTTCTACAACACACAACCTGTGTGTCTTTAAGTGGGACCTTGAAAGGCAATGAGTTTAGGAAGAGGAATAAGCCACAGCCATTGTTATCAAAGGATTCTGAACTAATATCGAATAAGTAGAATCCTATGCTTCTGAAGACATCTAAGGAAGGAAGATCCAGATTTGGATATTTTCACTTATTTCTCCATGTCAAGAACTTTTCATTTCTTTCAGATGTTACTTTATCCAATAATGTTTCTCACTGTTAACGTCCTTCTTCCTCATCATAGATGATTCAGGTATGCTGGGATGTCAATATTCTGATGAGGGACTTCTTCAATTCTGAAGAGGGAAATCAGGAAAAAACCTGTTGGTGACACATGTCTGTGTAACCCGCCTTCACAGAGGGAAGTAGGTTCATCCTCTTTCTAATCCCTGCCTTCTCCAGTAAATGAGCTAGGATGACACAAATAATTTCAAGGGTGTGATGCTTATCATTATTTCTATCACAGGGGGGAAAAGGTAGCCCTGTGCTCAGGAGTTTACAGAGAGGCAAAAAAAAAAAAAAAAAGATTGGCCTCTTCTTTGGACTTAATGCATTCATAAGAAGTATAACTACAAAAAATCATATATGCAAAATTATATATATATATACACACACGAAACCATTTGGAGAACCTAGACAGGTGTTAAGATATTCAAATGCATTCTTCTAGATCTGTAAAATAAAAAACAAACATCTTCAAAATTTAAAAGGGAACTAGGAACACCATCTTAATCTGAAAAAAAAAATTGCCATCAATTTTGCATAGAGCAAAAACATCACGTCCAGGGCCAATATTACTTCCCACCCTATTTTTTGCTTCTGCTCATTCAAACATTTAGAACAGTTATTCAATTCTACTCTATAGTTCATAAAATTGAAGATATGAGTTTTATAAACATGTAGTTAAAAATAAACTAAATACAGTAATTAGAAGCTTATGTGGCTGAAGTTTATAGGCCCCTTCCTTACCGATGCATACACTTTAAAAAGCATCTATACGCATAGCTTTCATTTGCATTTGCCTTGCTTATGCAAACTTTGAAAGCGTTAGACACAGTCCCTGACTCCAGAGAACTTATCTGCTTATAAGATAAATGACAAAAATAAAAACAGCCCATAAATATTAAGCTAAACTATGTGCCATAAGCTCTGTAAAGAAAATAAAATTAAAATGGAAAGTTGGGGAAATACATGTCCATTTTATGGAAGAAAAAACATTAATGACTTTAACATAAACAGAATTATTAAAAATTGTAAGAACATAAATATTTCAACAGAAAAAATGGAAAAAGAGTAATAACAATTTGCCACCTTCAAAAATTACTAATAATCTAAGATAGTCAACATCTGATGTAAAGAAATGTTAATTAAAAGGAGATGACTTTGTCTATAAGACTATACACTACCACAGAGGTTTGCCAAATTAAATGTTGGTAACGAGGAGGGATAAAAGGCACATTGATACTCTGCTGATGAGAAATTAAATTGGTACAAAGTTTACAAAAAACAATTTTTTTTTCAGGGAAGAAAGATTGTTGACAATAACACTATTTTACCATGATACTGTAAATTTTATCTAACACATCTCATTATTTCCACAACCAGATCTCTTCTTCCAAACTTCTAATTGAACTGTCTTTGCAGTGATTTTCTCGTGCAAAAGAAAACTTAGGTTTACATTGCAGCAGTTGATTAAGACTATTTTTTTAAAAGAGTAAAATGCTCAATAAATATACTTTCTAAAAACAAATTAATTTATTGTTTCAGTAGATTTGTCCTTTGCTAGAATATTTTTTTTTCTCCATGAGAAAAGCTACATAGCATCTCATCACACATCCCAACTCTGCAGAGTTTGTGTTTGAGGTGATGGAAAATTCTGAGGATATATGGTGGCACAATCCTGCGAATGTAATTAACACCACTGGATTATATACTTTTGAAAGTTGGTAAAATGGAAAATTTTAGTTTGTCTATATGTTACCAGTAAAAAGTTACCAACTCAACTCAAATGAAGAAACCTCACCACACTAACATTGTTCTAGTAGAGTAAGTATTTAGTGATTTTCTCATTTGAAAAAGAAGTGTTTTGAATCCTTTTCAAAAGTGTAATTAAAAAAAAATCTGTTGAATATACCAAGAAACCAACATCTGGAGGTTAGTTATTGGGTGGTTCTTGGTGCATTTTGTGGGATACTGTGAGGAAGGCTGACACTCACAGTTTGGCATCTGCACAAAATCCTGTCATTATGTCTGTGTATATGCATGTGCACTTCCATTAATTATGATATTCTTTTCATGAAAACAAATAATCAAACGAGAACAAAAGCTAAATACATGGAAAACTTTGTCATCAGTGCTTTCGATTTCATTCCATATATTTGAGACATCAGTTGAGTTATTTGATGGTGTCCTTACATAAAGATATCGTCTTTCTCTCCGTCTCCTTTGCAGCTCCCACAGCTTAACCCATATTTACAGAATGAGGTCTTGTCACATTTTTTCCCTAACTTAATGAACTCATCTTCCAAGATGATTCTAAAATCGGTTTCAGGAAAGGCACATTCAAAAAATATTTTTGTTAGAATTTATAGCCAATTATTTCACAAATAGCTTTATTTCAGGGAACCTGAGGTATAATTCCAGAGGTGTCTGATTCCACTTTACCTGATTTCCGGTTGACTGGATGCCCATTATGCTCTTGTATCTGGTTTTAATCGTACACGGAAAAAGTCCATTTTCAATCACAGATCTGTATATCCAATCAAAAATAAAATTTCCTGAGTTTTATATTTTATTTTTATTTGGCAGTTCGCTGCTGCAAGAGGTAGAAGTGCGTTCGCCCTGCACCTTTGGAACACGTCAGTTGATGACCTGAAGGTTGATAGAAGGAGAGATAACTTGTAGGACCAGTAGCTTTATCTCATCAAAAAGAAAAAAAAATGACAATCTTGTTTACAGAATCAAAACACCATATTAAAAATGAACAAACTAGCTTACATGGCATCTCATCACACATCTCAACTCTGCAACCCAAGAAAGCCATATTTGACAATCCTCTTCAAGATTTGCGCTTAAGGGTGGCTGCCGTGGCTCAGCAGGCAGAGTTCCGACCTGCCGTGCTGGAGGTCTGGAGTTCGATCCCTGGTGCCTCCTGCCCATATGCAAATTAAAAAAAAAAAAAAAGATTTGTGCCTAACAATTAGAAGGATCGTGGCACCCATAACAGCATCAAATATAACTATGCCAGGTACACATAAAGACTTTTACCCTGTATTCTCTCTCACTCCTCTGTTCCTCCCTCTTCCCCACAACAACAAAAAAATGTAACTCTATAGAGACAATGTTGGCTGGAAAAGAAATAACTGGGAATCTGTTAACGGCGCGACTTAAAAACACAAACGTTTTAAAATTTCCCCAAAAAATCTACAAGTAAAACTGATGGTTTAAAAGAATGGCTGATTTCCAACTGGGTTTTCTTATTTTCCCAAATCTGCATAGATATTCCTGCCAGGACAGGGGCTTGGTGGTTGTAGAATTATCTCTGTTTGAATTTAGTACCCTTGGTAAAAAGATTGATTCTAGCAATGTAACCATTAGAGAATCTGATAAAGCGTAGTGGGGATACAGGACAGAGGCATATTCTCGCCCTTCCTGCACACTAATAGCTTCTTCTTAACTCCTTTTCTGTATAGATGTGGCGCCACATATAAAAGAGTTAAGAGGTTATGGAAACGATTAGGATAATCAAAAGCAAGTGCATGGGAGACTGCTAGCTCTACCCTCCCTATTTCTGCTCCTAAGGTTTACCCACTTTAAACATAACATCTTTAGTTTATGTCGGCCCTTTCCATGATATTAGAAAGGCATGGTTCTTTCAAATGCAAACAACAAAACATTTCTCTTGGCTCTATAACAGTGCAGATGCACCGATTCTTAACTTGATAGTACCAGGAGTCTCTCAGAAAAGGTTTCTTAGAATCTAATTATGGCCAAATTATTCAATGCCTTTTTATGTGTTGTAGAGAAGCAACATGCTTCTATCCACTAACCCTTCAAGTTCTTTCCCTATGCATTTCTCTCAACCCTTTAAAGTCCCGCGGAAGCCTCAAAGCAAAGTAATTTGTACCTTTGCTTATTCCTAGCCACCACCCTGATCCGTTTCCTTCTCAGTGCTTCCGGGCTCTGCTAGCTGTTGAAACAGCAGGGCCTGCCTTTGTGTGTGTCTGTGTGTGTGGCTTATTAAGACTTTTATCCCTTACTACCTGTAAAGTCACTGACTGCTGAATTCAGATCAAATCCTTGAACTTGTTTTTTTTTTTCCCGCAACAGGAGCCAGCCTCTCTATTCTCCTTGCCGTGTCCTTCCAATTCTATGACCTATTTCCAGGGTTCCTTTTGCAGCAGCACCACTGAGTGAGAAAGAAAACTGAACTAGGGGCTTAAACTGTAAGGTGAGTTTTTTTTAAATCCCCTTTCTTGAAGTTTCTATCTTACTTCCACAGTACATTGTGCTCCTAAGAATGACTTCCGCTTCTAACATATGTTTGTAATTTGAATACCTTTTGCGTAATTCCATTTTTCCCATGGGAAACTCAGTATTGTTGTTCATGTTGTGCCTAATCTCTCAGGCTTTCAATGATCACTTTTCTTTTTCTGGGTACAAAAGCACTTTTCTGAAGCGTGCCAAGATCAGGAGCCTTCTCACTGTAAGCCACCTAAGGGAAGAGGAAGTCCACTTCAAACCCTCATTTCTCTGCTCCTATCTCGCCTCCACTGTTACACACACCACTACATGTACACATTCCACTTTAAGACTGTCCCAAAATGTAGAATCTGTTGCTTTCAGTATCTGGGTTCTGATGCAGGCCAGATAAGGCTGAACAGATAGGGTGGAAGAAAAACAAGTGGAAGAAAAATGTAATTTTAAGGTCAGTTTGTTCTCCTAGGAAGGGCATTGTTTCCTGTTTTTCTCTTTTGTTCCATTAATCTTATTTAAGGCAAATTTTAGACATTTTAATTTTTAGCCTATGGCTTACCACAACACGGTCAGGCATCCTTGAGGAATAATGTAGACTATAATTTATAATCATACAAAATTGTTTGCCACTTTCCAATAGGGCTTAAAAGTTTTTTTGTGTGAACTAATTCTTATATTTTAAGGTAAATATCATTCATAAACCATTTCTCAGAGTGTTTGGTTCAATGATATTAGTCATAGCATGTCATCCACTCACAACTACAGCCCTCTCTACATATACTTTTGAACCATCATCATCCACTGGTCATGATGAAGTAATGCTAATCCAAGACTAACCTGGAGATTCCTGAATTGGTCATACCTGCTTCCCAGGTTGGCTAAACTGCATGAAACATCAGCTGCTTTATTTTTTGTCTGATACTTATTCCATCCTTCTCCAGCAACATTTTTTCCAGCATGAGGTTTGTGAAATTTTTGCAAGACAGAGTTTCTTTTGTCAAATAAAAATCCCTTACAAATTGTGAACACACTTTAAATGATATAAATCTTGGACATTTTTGACCCTGGTTTAGACTTTGGTTCATAGTGGATCTGCAGTATGACCAAGTGAGTAGAGCCAGACAAATCTGAGGTGTATTCCTGGGTTATCAACACTCGCTGTATGTCTGAATGGATTCTTAGGGAGCTGTTTCTTAACCCCAACTACAAAATGAAAGAGCCTTATCTTCAGTGCAGGCAGTAGTTAGAAATAATATTTATTAAATACAATCAATACATTTTATTAGCTAGAAGACATTGAACTCCTTTCAATAAACCACTTGTATACACCCTCTACTGTTACATAATGGATTAAGGTGGTTAAAGCCATGATTCTCAGACTTTCTTGTGCTACATATTATTTGGTGAGTTTGTTAAGATATAGGCTCTGAGGCTTGATTGGAGACTAATATTCTACATTTCTATTAAGCTTTCAGATGATGACAGTGGTACATGGTTCTAGAACATAGGTTGCTCTTTGAATAACAACTGATAAATTATATGAATATAAACAATAAAAATGAATAAATAAAGAGAAGGAAAACAATGAGTTAAGACATGAAGTGGAACCAAGAATGATGCTATAAGTGTCTAACTTAATATTAACTATCTATTATACAGGACCAAAATCGTCTATAAGATTTGTAGCTAACAACATGATAAGGGAATCTGCATCCTCAGTAATCATTGAGTGATAAATGAAGATGCAAAATTCCCATTACTTTTTCCACTGTATTTCTAGCCCAAAATTCCATAGATTTTAAGACAAACATTATTTAGTAAAAACTTTCATAGGAGAAGCAAAAAGAAGCATTCTTTCTCTGTGCATATCCATTAAATATTATGTATAATATGTGATAGATTATATGTAACTGCATATATATAGTATATATATACTTAAATATGACATATAATGCATGTCTTAGAATAAAATATGCAGAAAGTTCTACTTGAAGCTCTCTTATCTAGACTTTTTTTGTGGGGTGGGGGAGGGCAGAATGGAGGAGCTACTTACCTCAAAAATATCAGGCTGTTACATCAACATATTTTCCCACTCAAAAATATAATTCTTTCCATGAAAGCTAATTTTAGATCTCCTACTAGTATAAACTTCAACTTTATTTTAAGTTAGTTTCTTGTTTTTCTATTCTTGCTTCCATTGTACAAGTTACTATTGGGAACTTAACTGTAACCACTACTTACACATTCAAGGAATTTTGGAATCACTAATTTACTTATAAAAATTAGTTTGATAAAAGTGGTAGTGTTAATCATTTTAAAAACCACTATTGAGGCGATGCGACGGTGGCTCAGTGACAGAATTCTCGCCTGCCATGCCTGAGACCCGGGTTCGATTCCCAGGGCCTGCCCATGCAAAAGAAAGAAAAAAAAAAAAAAAAAAAACACTATTGGCAATCTTTGACTTCTAATTATAGTATTTCTAATTATGTAATTCAGATTGTTATTAATTCAAACTTTCTCCTTCCATTCGGTAGTGTTCATTATTTACTATTTATTGAAATATGCCAACCGAAAGGAAAAGTAGATTCTTAAAGATCCTATAATTCACACATTCTGCATTTCCTTCTATTTCTGGGATGTTTCCTTTCAGTATAGGGGAAGTCAAAGGAGAAAATTTTTAATTTAATAAGAGCAAATTAAAGCAAATTCACTAACAAATTTCAGTGGTGATGAGGTGGAAGAAAGATAATAAATAGCTCTTATAGGATCCAGAATTTTCTGGAGGAGCTTAATAGGTCAATGAAATTCTAATTTTTAATTATTATTGTTATTATTATTTATTGAAGGTATGAAGAGTTTTTCTTGACACGTTGATTTAAAATATTTTTTTAACCTAAGAATAGACTTTTTTTTACTTAAGAATAGTTCAAGAGATTTAGTAAATGACAGAAAAAATGAGGTGTATTTTCCTTGATCACATACGTTATGCATAAAAATTGGTACAGTGTGTTTGTGTGTGGTGTTCCACTGAACTAGCAGCAGGTCTCACCCTGAAAGAGGGAATAGGGGTGACCCAGCCAGGACTACCCCAAACAGCCCCACTATGGGGCCTGTGAGATTATGAAGAAAGCAGCAAATGCCAGGGTGATCAGTTCTTAGGCATTTACTAGGTCAAATTACATACAGAGAGCAGCAGCTACCTTGTCACAGATGGTAACACTGGCAAGAAGCACCCTCAGATATGTACACACCTATGGCTACCGTCCTGCAGGTTATATACCGCAGGGGAACAGAGATAGTTGAATGCAGAGGCTTGCATGCAAGTTTTGAGAAAACTTTGAGTATATGCTCTTTTGTCAAAACAAGATGCTCCCAGGGCAGGTAGCATTCAAGATTAGCTTCGCCATAGCTCTAGGTGCTTCCAAGGAATTACAAAGAAGGATGCCTGGGAAGTGCAGAGGCAAGACCAATCCTCAGTCAGATAAGTGATGCTATATGTATCATATGTCATAGAGGGGAGAATGTAGCAGTGATCATTAGAATCCCTTTGTCTAAATTATTCCAATTGCTCAGTATTGAATCCTTTACTGTATAAAAAATAAGCATGATCAGAAATAAAAAGTAATGTTTCAGTAGAGAATTTATTGAAAATGAGAAGAAAAGTGATTGTTTTTCCTGAAAAAAATAATGAAGGTATATTTCAACAGTTTCCCAGTGGGAAAAAATTAGAAGTTTATATCAATATCTCACTGTATATCTTTTAGAATATCATATATCATTATATATTAACAGTATAGCAGTTTTATATAGTTCTAATAACTAAATGAGTTACAATAATCTAAATGATCCATTTTAGTGTCTTATAATGACCATTTACAAAAATATCTCTCTAGGTATAGTTTATATAAAGATATAGGGATGGAGAGAGATAGAGAAATGCATGTTAGGTGATGGTTACTTCAGTATTGCAGTCAGGACTTAACTACCCAGGAAGGAGAAAATCAAGTAAACATTTCTGCTTTAAAAATGTTGCTTTACCTCAGCTTTTTTGCTCTGGTTACATTAGACATTCTATACTGTTAGCTACATCAAATATTAAAGCAAAATCAAATAGCCATACAAAAGACACTAACAGAAATTCTTTTGGTGAGTCAAATTTTTTTTTAAATGTGGAAATATCATGGTAATTAGAAAATACCCTAGCTAATATGTGTTATAAAATAAGCAAATCTTCCTTTATAATTACACTTATTACATTGTAAATGAGAAAGCACTTAGGAACTACTGCCAATTACTAGATTTTAGAAATGAAAGCAGACTTTTGCTTCTGGGAAAGATGGAATAATAGGAACTGAATTTACTCTTCTATCTGAAACAATCAAAACACTAGACCACATATATGAATCGATGTTTTTTTTCCTTGTGTTTTTTCTTTTTTTTTTAAGAAACTGAAAATCAAGCAACAAAGGACAGAGAACCTTGAGAAACAGGAAACAGACAAGCTGGGTCCTACAATTACCTCAGCTTATTGCTTTGACAGAATTCTCTTTTTACAGCTGAGGGAGGAGAAATCCAGGTAGAGTTTGGCGGACTCCCTAAATTAAGGTGATAGAGTTGATATTTCAGGGAAATAAAGGCAACAAGACTTCATAAGATAAAATATCGGAGAACAAATTGCTGAGTAGAGAGAATATTCCAGAGATTTGCAGAAGGAACCTTCATACTTTAGCTGAGTAATGACCAGAATGTATATATTTATGAAACTGCTCCAGGCAGGGAAAAGTCCTCTGGAGAATTGTGGGGAATAGGGTCAAGCACACATAGAGAGCCAGAAAAGTTATTATTTTCATCAGCTATATTGGAAAACCTCTCATGATTCACAAGTATACGATGGAGAACTAAGAAGGATCCTGCCTCAGTAGGTGGGACCTATTAGCCCAAATTGGAACAAGACCAGAATGAATCAAAATGTTACAAAGTAACACACTTGTGTCCCAGAACAAAATTTAAAGATATTTATAAGAATAATAGTGAGCACCCAACAAAGTAAAATTCTTAACACCAGACATCTAATAAAAAGTTGTCAGGCATGAATGCAAGGAGAAGCTTACACCCCATAATGAAAAGAAAAACAAATCAATTAAAAACAACCTAGAATTGACACAGATGCTATAATTAGTAATTAAAGGCTTTTAAGTAGTTGTTATTGCTGTCTATATGTTCAAAAAGTTGATACATAAAAAATATTAGACTTAAATTGAACTTCCAGAGATGAAAACTGTAGTATAGTGTTTGTGATAAAAACACACTGAATGAGGTTAACAGCAGATTAAACATTGCAGAAGAAAAGTTAGTAAAAACAAAGATGTAATAATAGCTACTATTCATAATGAAACTCAAAGAGAAAAAGATTAAAAATTAATAGAGCATAAGTGAGCCACAGAAAACATCATATGGCCTAGTATAAATGTAACTAGAATCTTGGAGGGAGATGCAGAGGCAGAAAAAAATATTTAAAGAAATAATGATCAAAAAATTTTCCAAATTTTATGAAATCATACATCCACAAATGTAAGAGGTTTAGGTTCACTAAAACATGTACACACAAAACACATCTACACCAAGGAGATCAAAATTCAGTTGTGGAGCAAACTCACCACCTCCCCCTGTCTACGTGGGACATGATTCCCAGGGGCGTGGACCTTCCTGGCAACGTGGGACAGAAATACTAGAATGAGCTGAGACTCAGCATCAAGGGATTGAGAAAAACCCTAGAATGAGCTGAGACTCAGCATCAAGGAATTGAGAAAACCTTCTCAACCAAAAGGGGGAAAAGTGAAATGAGACAAAGTGTCAATGGCTGAGAGATTCCAAACAGAGTCCAGAGGTTATCCTGGAGGTTATTCTTACGCATTAAGTAGATATCACCTTCTTATTCAAGATGTAATGGAGAGGCTGGAGGGAACTGCCTGAAAATATAGAGCTGTGTTCCAGTAGCCATGTTTCTTGATAATGATTGTATAATGATATAGCTTTCACAATGTGACTGTGTGATTGTGAAATCTGTGTCTGATGCTCCTTTTATCTACCTTGTCAACAGACGAGTAGAACATATGGAATAAAAATAAATAATAGGGGGAACAAAGTTAAAATAAATTTAGTTTGAAATGCTAGTGATCAATGAAAGGGAGGGGTAAGGGGTATGGTATATATAATTTTTTTTTCTGTTTTCATTTTATTTTTCTGTTGTCTTTTATTTCTTTTTCTGAATTTTCTGAGACATGATCATGATGATGAATATGCAACCATGCGATGATATTGTGAATTATTGATTATATATGTAGAACAGATTGACATGTTAAGAATGTTTGCGTTTCTTTCTTGTATTTTTTTTAATTTAAAAATTAATTTAAAAAAACACCAAAAAAGAAAAAATTCAGCTGTGGGACAAAAACACATTACATGTAGAGGAACAAAGTTAAGAATGATAGCAGATTCCCTATGAAGAAAAATGTGGTACAAATGAAGTGCTAATGGTAAGTGATAGATTTATTTTGCTATAAGCTCTGATTTTTCTGTTGGCATTTTACTGTGAAATGTGATTTTTAAATCAAAGTGAGATGTGCAGTTCCATTTATTTCCAAAGCTTTCACTAAAGACCTTTGTTCTTGTTGTCATTTAGCCAGTTGCTGCTTTTGCAGTCTGCAGCTTTACAAGTACCAAAATGCCCTTTGTATTTAGATCACTGTGAACTCCGTTCAAAGGGCTATTTTACTTAATAGGAAGTTGGAGTGCCTTAAGATTAGCACTACTACTCAAATTCTGATTTTTATTCTCTTTATTTTTTCCATGTTTTGAATGTTAGTAAATATTCTATAAAACATTTGTACAATCTGGCACAAAAAATGACTTCCCCAAAAGATTTCCTGAGAAAAAATCTGACGATGGTTCATGGCTATCCCATGACTTATGCCTTTGAAAAGAACTGGGAAAATATTAAACGGTTCCAGAGCAGACCAGATGACATTGTGATAGCTACCTACCCCAAAGCAGGTGAGTTGACAAATGCAAGTCTGACTTTTTTCTGGTTATGCATTCTTATCAAATCATTATCATCCTAAGCAGTGTTTATATTCATTTGAGTTGGTGCAGTCATCTACTTCTAGTATATTGAGAAGGTATTTGGGGCACAGAAAGGGAGACTCTGCATAATTTTCAAATCAAATGTATTAAGATGCTGGGCTTCTAACTGGTATTTCCCCCTCACAGACTTGGTTGGTGGTTATAACAATTTTCCTTTGCTACAGGTACTACCTGGGTGTGTGAAATTGTGGACATGATACTAAATGATGGAGATGTTGAAAAATGTAAACGAGATTTTATTGATGTTAAAGTTCCAATGTTAGAAATGTATCTCCCTGGACTAAGAACATCAGGTAACTGTTAGTTGGTAATTAAAATTTTATATTATTTACATAGCATATTCATTTTGCTATTCGCAATTCCAATTCAAAGAGCCTAGAGTAGATTTGGTAACAGAAAATGGAAGTTGGCAAGCAATACAATGTCAAGGCAGATGGAGGAATTGTAATTTAGCTCATTGCATATGTATGATAAACAAAGATACGAGTTTTATAGCAGAAAACACCTGAACATTTGATTGCTCCCTATCTTTTATTGACTTTTTGCATAAAATTCAGCAAATTGCAAAAAGCAGTCAGCTCCTAACTTAGGGCATTGCTGCAGTTCAAGTGAAGAAGTACCATACAACTCTTAAAATATAGTATTAAATATTAATAAAATTAATTTTTATCTTGCATATAATGTTGAATATTTCTTAAGGATTGTGCACTTATACTATGAGCTAGAAATAAAGTGATTAATAAATTAGATGTCCTAACCCCAAAGACTTCACAGCAATATTGTGACAATAAACAAGTAACTATCCAAAGAATAGGGCTCTATGATAAAGAGAAAAATGGGAGAGCTTACTTTAGAGCAGATATTCAAGGAAATCTACCCTGAAATAAGACCTAAAACTATACAAATAGTTGGGGAAGTCATATTCCAGGAAGATGAGGCTTTAGGTTTGAAGGCCTTGATGTAAAAATAGATTTTTGTGTATGTAGTCCGGACTAAATAAAGACTAATGAAAGTAGAGAAAGTTGAGTACAAAACAATTGGAGATTAGGCAGCAATAGATTATTCAGGACTTTGTAGTTCTTAAACGCACAGCAGGAAAGGCTTTGAAGGATTTTAGGCAAGGAAGGGTTACTATCTTTTAAAAACATTGTTGTTAATACCAAGACCTCATGTTGTTGTGGGAAGTTGGAAATGAAAATACCATGCAGGATACATTTTAGACTTGCTGACGGCATCATTGACAGATGTACCTGGGTTGTGATAAAGGCAACTGACTCCATTAAAAGAGTAAGAAGTTAAAGAGTTAGCCCAGTTCTTCTTAGTCTGAGTCAGAAATACTGTAAGTATGCTTTTATCCCTAAAGTGCCTTCACACTAGCCAAATCACTGATGTAGTGAGATCTAAGTTACTGAGATTCTCCTAGCTCTGAAAGTGGAAAATAAATGGATACTTTCTGTCTCAGGGATGTTCATATATCCCTTCTCCAAAGACCTGAATTTGAAACCAAGTTCTACTATGTATTGGTTGTTATGACTTTGGAGAGGTCAGCTAATACCTAAAGTTTATACGATATTTTAATTTTTCACATATATGCATATATATATATATCTTTGCTGTTTAGTAAACTTAACTACAGGAAAATGTTAAGAATTTGGGTGGGGGGAATTAAATATGGTGAATACAGGGGGCCACTGGACCCTCCCCACATTCAATGCTCAATCTCCCTACCCTTTCTGAATATAGTTCAGCTTGACTGGAATATAGGTGATAAAATGCAGAGATATGACACCTAAGGGAAATAATTTTTAAAAAATCAGCTACAATAGCTGAAGTTATAGAAAATATCATCATCTATTTTCCAATAGTTGATGCAACACAACTGCTGATGTTAGAAGTACTTTGATATCTCTTCGATGTACGGGAAACATTTTTATAAACATTTATAATAATGCATAAGCAGTATAAATTTCCCAAATGAATGTAAATCCCCAGATTAGTGAGGTTGGTAATTTTGGATATTAGTAAACTGAATCATAGAGAATCTGAGATACTTTGTAAATGTCTCATAATGTGTAAATTATAATCAGAATTTGAACCCAGGGAGACTACTCTCAGAACTTCATGTCCTTAACTATTACATTATGCCTGTTAAAACCCAGCAAAATCATACCTCTGATTCATTCAATATTTAGCAGCATTGTACACTGCTCAAAAAATATATGAAAAAGTTGGCTGGAAAGATAAGAAAATGCAGATTCCTTGGAAACTCTAATATCTGTAAATATCAAAATTAAATTTCCCCAGGTATAGAACAATTAGAAAAGAATCCATCACCCCGGATTGTGAAGACACATCTACCAACTGATCTTCTTCCTAAGTCCTTCTGGAAGAACAACTGCAAGGTATACTCTAGACTGCAAGTAAATTCTTCAGTGCTACCCTATCCCTTTAATCACTCATATAGCAAGTAAATACTTGACTGTTTTGTTTCTTTAAACCAGGAGAACTGAACTAGATAAGAAAGTGTTCCATTTTTAAAAGAATATTTTTTTTCAGGGTTAATCTTACATACTGAAGTTTCCAAAACTTGAGTAACAACAGAACTTTCATCCCACAAAATATTGCTAATTTATTCTCTAGCTGCCTCTAATCCTGGACTTCACTGAAAACTCAACATAGAGATTGAAATGGAGAAACGGGGTATAAAATTTACAAAACAGTGAAGTTGTAGGACTGTGGGAATATGAGAGTATTGAGCTGGGACAGTGCATCGTGGTTGGTTTCACTCTGAGAATGAGACCTTGTAAACATGACTTAGTCATCAGTTATGGTAATAGGCTAAGAATGATCAGTTCGCAAAGACATGCCTTTTCATTTTAATTTTAAACATTTTATTTTGAAAGAATTATACGTTCATTGGAATGTGCACACACACACACACACACAAGGAGGCCCCATGCACCTTTCACCTAGCACTGCACCCTGATAAAAGTAAACATCTTTCATAGCAAAGATATCAAAACAAGGAAAATTGAAATCAGTAACACCCATAGAGCTTATTTGTATTTTGTCAGTTATATACACACTATTATGTGTGTGAATGTGTGTATAGCTCTATGAACTTATATCATATGTGTAACTTTGTGTCAAGATATTTAACAGTGCCAAATATCTTGACTATTTAACAGTTAAGCTATTTAACTGTGCCACTACCACAGAACTCCTTCAGGTTACACCTTTATAGTCACATCCACCCCTTCCTCAACCCTATCCCTGACTCTTGGCAGTAACTAATCTATTTTCCATCTGTATAATTATGTTACATCATAAATATGTAAAAATGGAATCATGCATTATGCATCCTATTGAAATTGAATTTTTCCACTTGGAATAATTGCCTTGAGGTTCATCCAAGATGTTGCATATATCAACATTTACTTTTAATTACTGAGTATGATTCCATCGTATGGATGTACACATTCTGTTTAACCATTCACCAACTGAATGATATTTGGTCATTTCCAGGTGTTGGTTATTTGAATAAAGTTGCTGTGTACATTTATGTACAGTTTGTTTGCAAAAATAGGTTTTACTTTCTCTGTGATATATGTCTAAGAGAGTTTTTTAGGGATCATATGGTAAATCCTTCCTTTGTTTTAAAAAGAATTGCTGAAGTTTTTTTCTAGAATGGCTGTACCATTTTACAATCCAACCAGAAACGTGTGTGTAACGGAGTTTGTTTCCCATTTAAATAATGGAGTTTCTCACTAGTTATTGGTGTTATCACTATTTTATAATTTAATCATTCTGACAGGTGTGTCTTTTCTGTTGTCTTTATGTATTGATTTCTAGTTTGATAGCATTATTAAGATCAGCACATTGTTCTTGACTTGAGTTAAAATTTTTATCCTCTATATTTGTCTATCCGGGTTTACTTCGTTAATGCTGTCCTGGGACTTGAGAAGAATATGTATTCTTCTGTTTGAGGGTGGGATGTTATAATTTGACCCTTTTGTTTGATGGTATTATTCAGTTGTATAGATTTCTGAGAGTTGGGCTCCAAAGTCCTGCTACAACTCTGAGTTTGTTTTACGGCTAATTTTGGCTCTTCGCTTTTGTTTCATGTATTTTGAAACTCTGGAACATACGTATTTAGGATTGTTATATATTCTTGGTAGGTGGATTGTTTTATGCTTAGGTAATGTTCCTCTTTGTCCTTAGTGACAAAGTGTCCTTTGTCCTTAAGTCCCTGCACACTCCCCACACTTTAAACATAATTGTCTCGTGTTTCCTGTACATATATTGAGCACCATATCTGATCGCGTTATAAATTTTACTTTGATCTTAAAACATGATTAAAGAAACTCATAAGTGAAAGATAGTCACTTATATTTATTTCTACTTTGATGCATTCTGTTGGTCTTTCTTTTCTGAAGGTCTCAGCCTTTTTCGGTTATCATTTTCTTTCTGTTTGGGGAGGTTCCATCACCTATTCTCTAAATTGTCAGTTAGTCTCACATTCCCTTAGTTTTCCTTCATCTGAGAGTGTCCCTATTTCCCTTATTGCCTAAAGGATGGTGTCACTGGATATAGGATTTGAGGTTGACAAGATTTTTCTTTTTGCACCTGAAAAATACTGTGCTATCACTTCTGGCCTTCATAGCTTTTGATGAGGAATTTTTTGCCTTTAGATTCATGTTTTTGGGTGTAATGCATTGCATCTTTGGCTGTTCTAAGGATTTTTAATTGATGATATTTTTGATTTATACTTTTTGGAGTTCACTCCACTTCTCAAAACTGTGTGTTTATATCTTTCAACACATTTGGGAAATGTTCAGCTATTTTTCTCCAAGCATTCTTTCTGCTCTCCTCTGGGACTCTAATGATATAAATGTTAGATTCTTTGTTATTGTCTGAAAGATACCTGTTAATTTTTCCTTTGTCTATATTCACTCTGTTGTTCAGATTAAGCACATTCTAGTGATCTGTCTTCAAGTTCACTCATTCTGTCTTCTGTCATCATCCACAATGATGATTACTATTAGCCCCATCCAGTAAGTTTTCTATATAAGTTATTGTAAATTTCAGTTCTGGTTCTTTTTGTAACCATCTGGTTCTTTTTATAACCTCTCTTTGCCAAATTTACCTATTTTTTTATCATTTGTTTGAGTTATTTACCTGTTTTTTCATTTTTTTCTTTGTAAACGATGGGTAAAGCTTTTTAATGACAGCTGCATTAATAGTTAATATCTGATTCTTTGGTAGTTCTAACATCTAATTCATCTTGATGTTGGTTTCTGCTGAAATTGTGGTTTTTTATTTATTGGTATGATGATTTTCACTTGTTTTCTGGATATTTTGGGTATTGTTAAGAGACTTTCAATCCTATCTAAATCATCACATTTAGCAGGCTGTCACCCTGCTTAGGTTGAGAATATAGATTCTGACCTATATCTTTGTACTGTACTTCCTACAGCAGTTTAGTTTTCTGAGCCCCTGCAGTGTTATTCTGGTCTGCTTCTTTCTTATGGTGCCTTTAGGGCTTCTGCTCCATCTCTGCTGATGCCCTCTATGTTCTGCAGGGCCATAAACTGTTTCCTGGGATACTGGCTGTTGCTGGGTGACATTCTGGGATGGAGCACAGAAGCTGCTGGGCTAAATTCTCCTTATGCCCCTGGGTGGAGGGCAGGGAGGAACGAGACTGTGCCGTGCCATCACCCTGGACAAATGGGACTGCCTACTGGTGCTCCGATTGTGGATTGGGTCGTGGACATCCCAGGGCTTTATTAACACAATATTAGCAGGCCCGCAATTGTAGAGCAGAGGCAGTTGTAGAGTAGGGAATCCCACTACGTCTTTGTTAGGCTTTCTCATTCCCAGGGAGAACAGCCATATTTTGTATTTGGGGATTAACCCGGGAGAACAGAGGTATCTTGGGATTTTTTTTTTTTTTTTTTTTTTTTTTTGGCTATCTCGGTTGTTGGTTCTGGGTGGCAGATGAGTTGCAGCACAGCCTGGAGAGATAGAAATAAAAAGAAGGCCCAGGGAACACACTATGTTCTCATTCCTTAATTCATGAGGTCCCTATTCAGTCTGCCGCCTTCTTTCTAGCTCTAGGAGATAGTTTAATCATTGTCTGCTAAATAAATTTCCAGGCTATTTAAATGCATGGAGAGGAGAAAAGCTGGGAAAAATGAGTCTATGCTATTTTATTCCAGACTTGGAAACTCTTAGATTTTTTTAACGTCTAATGTTTTCCTAGATATTTAACTGATGGAAGTGAGGCTTTTTTTCCCTTCAAATTTTGGTTCTTCCCAATTTTTTTTTTCACATTTTCTTTAGTCATAATGTCATCTTCTTGATAATAAGGAAGATTCTAGGACTGTGTGGTTCTCTGTGAAGACATTGTCTATTTTTGATTCACAATCTTAAGGGAATCAGGAACTACCATCTTCTTTTTGAACCCACAGATCTCTGTTTCTCTATTCTCATAAAATCATTGCCCTAATGAAAATCACTTAATTTGATTTCATATTTGAGGTACTAGTGGAGAGGCCTTTAAGTCTGCACAACTTCCAGGTTAAAGTGATTTGTTGGCTTTTTTTTTTTTAATATCAATTATTTTTGCCTAAATAAAATACCTTACATTAAGTTTTCTTCTTCCTCCCCCATGCAGATTATTTATATGGCTCGAAATGCCAAGGATGTTGCTGTCTCATTTTACCATTTTGACCTAATGAATAATTTAGAACCTTTTCCTGGCTCTTGGGAAGAATATCTGGAGAAATTCATGACTGGAAATGGTATGTAAATTAATAGATTATTTTTTATAGTCTATAATTTAAATTACTAGATTATAGAAATTAATAGATTATCTTTATTTTTAAATAGTACTGTTAACTGTTCCTGGTGTGATTTTTTTTTTCCCCTTCAAAACACTTATTTTTTTCCCGGTGCTTGCCCATGGAAAAAAAAAAAATGAAAACAATTCCCAGTGCCTGCCCATGTAAAAAAAGGAAAACAAAAACAAACAACAAAAAATACTTATTTTTACCAGTCAGTGAAAAGTATGTTAAAAAATCATTTAGAAAATTAAATCAAATATATCTAATGTTTTAGTGTGATATTTATGAATCAGGTATTAATTATTGGGCTAATTAAAGTATTATGAAATCCCTTTTTTGTTGCTAAAATCTTTTCTCAATTCCTTCTCACAATAGACAGGGTATAATACGCCCAAATCATTAGTTAAATCTTTTATGTTTTATTTATAGTCCTTGGATTAATACGTAATATGTGTACTTTATAAAAGAGATTAGTGCCTTTTCTGTATGAAGCTCTATTATCAATTAGAAGTCAATGCATTTTCATCTGAAATGCTTCTGCTTTATTTTGCATTTTTTATCTGATGAGTATACATTTTTAAAAAATGGCTGATTTTATTTGTTTAATAAATGACCCAATGTTCTCAGTTCCTTGTTTAAGACATTACCAAAATGTTTCTAAAATTTTACATATTGTTTAAAAACATTCTTAATTTGATAAATGTTTATAGAAATAGATTATTTCTCTGGTTTTAGTGAC
This sequence comes from Myrmecophaga tridactyla, assembly GCA_004026745.1. NCBI lineage: Eukaryota > Metazoa > Chordata > Mammalia > Pilosa > Myrmecophagidae > Myrmecophaga > Myrmecophaga tridactyla. The sequence continues at coordinate 51,909 of PVIY010007795.1, read as the reverse complement.
CTATGGCTCCTGGTTTAATCATGTTAAGAATTGGTGGAACAAAAAGGAAGAACACCCAATACTTTTCTTGCACTATGAAGATATGAAAGAGGTAAAATGCTAGAAATACATTCTAGATCATCCTCTCTTTCCCTACTATAATCTATTTTAAAAAATATTTTATTGAGATATCTAACACACATACAGTTCATCCAATATATGCAATCAGTGGCACTTATAATATCATCACATAGTTGTGTATTCATTGCCGTGATCATTTTTAGAACATTTGCATCATTCCAGAAAAAGAAGTAAAGAGAAAAAAAGAAAAAACTCATGCCTCCCATACACTTTACCCTTCCTTCTCATTGACCACTAGTGTTTCCATCTACCCAATTTATTTTACCCTTTTTCCCACCTATTATTTCTTATTTATTTTTATCCATATTTTTTTACTCATCTGTCCATACCCTGGATATAAGGAGCATCAGACACAAGGTTCTCACAATCTCACAATCTCACAATATATAAAAATAATATTTTAATGTTAATAAAATATTAAACATATCTTTATACAGTTGTCTTCAAAAATCTAGATTACTGGAACACAGGTCAACAGTTTCAGGTACTTCCCTCTAGCCACTTCAAAACACCATACTCTATAAAGGAGATGTCTATATGATGCGTAAGAATAACTTCTGGGATAACCTCTATACTCTGAAATCTCTCAGCCACTGAAACTGTCTTTTGTCTCCTTTCTCTCTTCCCTCTTTTGGTCAAGAAGGCTTTCTCAATCCCATGGTGCCAGGTCCTGGCTCATCTCCAGGAGTCCTGACTCATTGGCCTGGGGAATTTACACCCTGGGAGTCATGTTCCATGTTGGGGGGAGAGCAGTGAGTTCACCTGCTGGGTTGGCTTAGAGCTCTCTTTCCTGGCTATATTCTGAAGTAAAATGATTAATGTTCATTTTTAAATTTAGTCATATGGAGTCCGAAATGATAAAATTGATTTGCCCAGAATGCATGGGTGGTCCAGGGGTAGAATGCTCACCTTTCATGCAGGAGACCTGGGTTCGATTCCCGGACCATGCACCCAAAACTAAAAAAAAGATTTGATTTGCCCAGCCTCCAGGTCTACTTCCTTAAATCTTGCTAAGGTCATTAATGTGTTCATTATTGTGAAATCAGTGACAATTCTATTTCTCTTCTCCCTAACTTCCCTGCTGAGTATTTTAATCCACCCTTTCCTTTTGGAATTCTTCCCTACATTTACCAGACTATCACACTCTCATGGTTCTCCTGGGGATCTGTATCCATTCCCTTAGTCATTTTTCTTTTTGAAATGTGTGCGACATTTGGGTGATCACTTCCATGTTTACTGTTTCCACAACCATCTATATGCTGATGACCCCCAAATCTGTACTTCAACATTTTGACTTACCACAAAATTTGAATTCATGCTCATATTAAAACAACCATCAAATTTTAACATGCTCAAAACAAAACTTATTTTATTTTTTTTTTACTCTAACACATAGTATGTTTCTTCTTTTAATCTTAGTTAATGCTGCTATTTGTCAATTCAGTTTTTCAGAGTGTGAAAGTGAATTGTCCTCACTGGCTTCCTCTCCTGCATTCTGTATCCAATTAATTCACATATCCCATCTATTATGTAGTTGAAATATGTCGTCCCCCCACCCTCACCCCTTAGCTTTCACACTCTCTTAGTTCAGGGATTGGTACTCATTCATTTGGTTAGCTGTATGAACCAATGTTAACTCATTATTACCACAAATTTCCAGACCACTATTTTGGGGCTGTTTTATCTAAACTGGCAAAAAGCAACCCATAAAAAAATTGGAAAATCAATTTCCTCCAGTTGTAAAAGCATGAAAATATAAATGAGGATACCTCTTAGGCTTTCAAATCCATAATACCATAATTTTTATCATCTTTGTAGATTCATTTCTAGTACTAATACAGCACTAATGCATAAAGAGGATTTATGCTAATGATTTATTGCAAGACTCATTAATTGCTTGAGAGAAGGAATAAGTGAATGGTAATAACCAACATTTCAGAGGCATCAATTTCACTTTACATCACACAGCAATTGTGTTCCATGTAAATTACCCTTACTCTAAGTATTTCTGAGAAATGCCCAGGGCATTTCTCACATCTTATAAAAAATTGTGCTCTGGGTTCTTCTGCTCTGCCTAGGTTCCTATCCTCCATAACAGTTATTTGCAGCCCATAGACATTCTGTACTATTAAACCTTGCCATTGTCCCGCTACCCAGGGCTTGCTTAAATGCAATTAATGTCAAGTTCCTGGCACCAGACAGCTGCAAAACTTAACGGTTTTGTGAAACCACATTAGCAAAGTGGTGATGTTCCTTGAGTATTTGGTTAACTAGGGTCATGCTGTGAATTCTTCCTAAGAGAAAGTTGCCACTCCTCTCTAAAACTACTTATTTTCCTGGACACCAACCCAATACTTATTTGCTTCATGAAAAGAGCAATTGCAGATTCTGATTATAGCTTCTTTTCTCCATAAACTATAATCAGAATCTGCAATTGCTCTCGCCTTTGGGCTGAAAAATAAATTTCCCTGGCCAGGCTAGTATCCAAATTCTGAGGCAGACATCATGCTGTCTCCCACATAACACTATCCAAACAATTCTCTTCGTAGTCAGCTAAATTCTTTATTACAATCAACTCATTAGCAGTGATTTGTGGTCTGGCCTAACCAACGAAATCAACATATCTAGATTTGTTGGATTCCATTCAAGCCAGTTACTTACATCACTTCAGAGTGATAGACAATATATTTTTTGCTGTCATGCAAGACAGTTTTAAACAGTTATGTAAAGAAGTTTAAATAACAAAAAGACAAAATTATAGATTATACATTCAGAACAAAATTCAGAAAGAATTCTAATAATTTGCATCAGGTTTATGAGTATCTGTATAAATTCTTATTTCCTGAGGTAAAGAAAAATTCAACAGGCACCAGCACTCTCTGGTTTATTTTCTACTGGTCTATAGGCTACCTTCATTTTAGAAACTTTGGCATTGGCAGTCTTATTCTCTAAATACTTTGGATCCCTAACAAAAATTACTTCTTCTTTGTCTGTTAGTTTGTATATTTTCCTAGTACCACTATTACCTTTTCTTTTTCTCTTTCATCAGTATAATCTTTCCTGCCCTCTCACTAATTATAACCACTGACATCCTTTAAATAGCCCTCTCCTTCTCTCACGGAGGTCTGATACATAAAACATTACCAGAAATTCTCTTACAAGGAACTCCCTTGTCAAAACAAATGTGGCATACATGAACATATACATATACCCAAAACTAATCATACACATGCTTAAATGTTGCTGCTTTCCTCCTGTATAAATTACGTAGTTCAAACCCTTGAGTAAGAATTCAAGAATGATCTCAACTTTGCCCCAACTTATCGCTCCACTTTTGTATCCTCTCTCACTCCTAGGAAGAACACAACCTTACCAATGTTATTTTTCTTACATTAAGACTCCAAATTTTCAAGCATTTTAACTTCTGTTTCCTCTACAGATATTCACTCTCCGGTACTTGAATACTCCATACATCCTTGTAAATTCTGACTCCTCCTTTCCAACTCAGCTTAAGGTGTCAATTCCCCATAAATCTTTCTGGACATATCCATGCAGATAGCTACTTCCTAAAAAGCTACAATATTAAATTTTGTATCATTAGAATCTGAAAAAGATCCATTATTCAGATTTTGTTCCTTTTATTTTCAATGGTTAATGAGTAATTTAGGACCGAATACATTTGCACTTTCATTGGAGTCTTTTTTTTTTTTTTAACAGTCTGTTCAAGCATGGTCTAAACAGTCTTTATACCTCAAAACAAAAATATGTGAAGTTTTCCATGAATTTATTAGTTTTCTTAAAATACTGTCATCAACAAACAACAAAGAATTTTTTATTAAGAACAGAAGAATAAGGGCAGGGAGAATAAAAAGATGCTAGATCCCTAAAATATTCACATTTCAAATCAGATTCCAAATTGAGTTTAAAATTACTGTGACAAATTTTCTCTCTAAATACTGTTAATATTTAGCACATGAATTACTCTTATTGGGCTTTGAGTGTAAATTTAAAATATGAGAGTTAGATTAAACAAGATATCTCTATTCTGGCTAAACAGAAATTCTTCATTTTAATTTTTATTATTTATTTCTTAAAAGGTTATAAGGGGACAGGCCATGGTGGCTAAGTGGCAGGGTTCTTGCTTGCCATGCTGGAGACCCGAGTTCAATTCCCGATGCCTGCCCATGCCAAAAAAAACAAAAAAAGTTATGAGGGATGGGTCCAATCAAAAATGGATTTCCTTCAATATTTAAGATCAACAATTAAGAAAATGAATTATAAATATTTTATAATTTTTATTGTGTTAATGACTTATTTGTTTACCATTTTCTTCGGCATGTTCTTTAACCATTGATAGAATCCAAAGCAGGAAATCAAGAAGATTACTCAATTTCTAGAGAAGAATCTGAATGATGAGATCTTGGATAAGATTATCCATCATACCTCATTTGAAATGATGAAGGAAAACCCTCTGGTGAATTATACACACTTACCAAATATGGTGATGGATCACAGCAAATCCCCTTTTATGCGCAAAGGTGAATACTTTTCTGAGTCTAATTTCTCTTTTCAGTTTCTTATGAATTACCAGTCAATAAGGATTAGCTGGTGGTCTCTACCAAGTCACTGACCTGTCTAAACATCAATTTCTCCATCTGTAAAATTAGGACACTAAAAATACCTATTACAAAAAATTGCTGAAATAGATTAGGAATTATTAGATGAAATAATTCATATAAAGCTGTTGACAAAATACCTTAAGTCTTTGAGAAATATTTATTTTCCTTTTTACCGTTCTTCTAAGTGGAAGTTGTTTCGACAATTCACGTCATTTGAATTTGTCATCTCTACTCCCTAAAAGCTTTGTCTGAATTGGCATGGGTTTCTACCCCTCCTCACTCATAATTAGTATCACTCAATTCAGCACCATTTCCTTTAAAGTCTCTACAACATTCAGAAAGCATTGGCCATTTTATTAAGGATCATCAAAAGGAGGAACATTTTTTTTTTACCCTGTAGGAAGTATTTGTTTCCTAAAAAAAATCTGTGTTATAGGAAACATATGATCCAATTAAACTCAGATAGATGACAAATATGGCATTAACTAATGAAATACCAGTTAACATCCATTTAAGCAAATTCTGCACTTTCGTTTAAAGTATGTGGTATGTTCCAAAAATGTGACATTAATAATTAAACAATATATTTTAAAAATTAACAAATAAATTTGAGCAGTTATCTGCTTAATGATGCCCCCCTCTATTTTCAATATTCTTTATTGAGTTGGAGAGAAAGGAGTAGAATTCCTGTTAATATTTCTGGGAAGTAAACTAACCCTGGGAATGTGTTCTGTACATGAACTTGTCAATCAAAAATCTCAATTTTTGAAAAGTTATATGGTTAATTTGTTTCTAAAAGCTTTTCCTCTACAATTTACTAAAACATTAAATTTTCCTAATGTCTTCAAATTTTGTCTTTTTTTCCCAAAAACATTGTATTGAACTTTTCAAAAACAACCTCTAGTATTAGAGGGCAAGACAAAAGAGCATGTGTAAATTGTGCATTATAAAGTTGAACAAAGAAGACTTATGTGTATATGCACATTTATATGTATGTATGTGCATGTGTTCACGTGTGAGTGTGCACACACACACACACACACACTTTGTTTTCCTGGTGGAAGAATTAGGAAAAAATCTTCCCATTATCAATTGCAGCAAATTTCCATTATGCCAGATCAATGAATGCAACTTCCAGGGGAATTCTGTCATATGAAAATTGATACATTTTATAATAACTTATTAGGATGTACAGATAGAAAAAAAACAAGCTTAGTATCTGGATTCTGTGGCTGGCTTCAGTTTCAAGAGAAAATAATACACTTTGCTCTAATAATGGATACTGTCTTCCCATCATATCTGGAGGTGGTAAAGAGCATGCCCTTTGTGGTTAGATAGATATGGAATGTATCCTGTCCACTGGCATGCTACTCCCAAATCTATGACTTTGTGTATACTAATCCACCAAAGCTCCAGTTATTAGCCATCACTGACAAAATGGAGAAAATTATGATAATACCTATGTCCAAGTTTTAGGGTAGGATTATGCTAAATAACATTTAGCATATTTAGGATATTTTCGCACCATCAGTAATACATACAGAAGTAGAAACTATCATTAGTTTAAATAGTTCAAGATTCATCCATCTGTTTAATCAAGCATCTAATAAATATTACATTTGAAGACTATCCATTCATGCGTTAATTTCACCTACTGATAAAGCTCTTCATGAACATCTGTATATAGCACATATTATTTAACAAGCAAATACGAATGACACCTATATCTGCCTCAAGAAGCTGACATTCTAACGCAAGAGGCATGCATATAAATGGAAGCTAAGGGCTGGACGGGAAGTATGAACAAAGAGCCAGGCACATGCAGTCTTGAGTGATGCTGAATTGGATAAATCAATGCCGTCATCAGTCACATAACAGTAAGGCTTGTCCCAAATTATGAAAAAACAGAAAACTCTGGGCCTTGGTCAGCATTTATTTTATCAAGAGGAGTTTTCATACTTTTCTTATGCCTATGAACCAAACATGTTTGTTCTATTGTGCAATTTATACTCAAAATACAAGATCATTAAATGGTTTCATATATAATTCTCTACTATAACTTGTGTTTTCCTCTGACTTTAATGACATTTGAATATGTTTGGGCTGGTCCCTCACATACATTATAAAGAGTTGTTACCGTCTGGTGAACATAGAAATAAGTATAATTTGCCAGGGCAAATTAGTTGTTGCCAGGGCAACAAACTTGTCTATGGGAATGATTTTCATTAAAAGAATTTAGAATCGTCCAACCATCATGGATTAGTATAGCTTATAAACCAATAGGATGAATTGAATATTTAACAAAATATAAACATTTTACTCTAGTTACATTGGTATTGCATTAAAAGTTGTTCATTTTTCCAATGAATATTTATAAGCATCCAAGTATTGGTGATTAAATGTAACTGTATATTCCCAAAGTTTTACTTTTAAAAAGATGGTTGAGCATGTTATATAATGTTTGATTTCAATGGTACTTGTTTTACCTAAATAGGAAAAAAACATATAAACATAGCATTTTATAAGTATCCAAATACAAGAAAAGTCTTTCTTTAATCTTTTCTTCTTGGTATCTATTAGTTTTCATTCAAAATGGAAATAGTATATTCTTTCATATGTTTTCTTATTTATTATTTTTAGGAGTTACAGGTGACTGGAAGAATTACTTCACAGTGGCCCAAAATGAGAAATTTGATACCATTTATAAGAAGGAAATGTCTGGAACCTCACTTCAATTCTGCACGGAGATTAAAGGGACTAAGTCACAAATTTGAAAAAAGAACAGACGACCTGCAGTTTGTTGAATCAGGAGCAGTTATGTCATGACTTGGGCAATCAAACAGATTTATAAAAGAGAAAATATGGTTTTAAAATTTTTATTTTTTTCAGTGTCATTAATCAGGTCCACTTTTGTAACTCTGACTCTCAGTTTCCAAATTCTCCAGTTAGGACTAATTTTTTATCCCTTTTCAAGCTAGCCCCTTGTTTTCCTAGACAAGTGCCAACAAGGAAGGAAATATTTATCCTACTCAAACTCGTATATATTTTCGTTTAGAATTAAATCCCCCTCCCTATTAGCATGACCCCAGAATTGTTGCTCACACACTGACTGTATTTCCTAGCTCAGTGCTCGTTGATCTTGGCTGAAATCTGAACTCAGGACACTGTGTTCTACTGCTGTCTGCTGGGTTTCAAGCTGTTCCTGAGTCATAGTTCATCTTCCTTGTAGTGCCTCTATTTGGATAACATGTGCATGTCTTCTGTCATGTGGCTCAGATTTCAGAAATTTTGTTTCTATACCTCATCTAATGTCCTATCTCCAAGTGGGAAACACCTGTATTAGTGTCTTTAAGGCATTTCACTGGGAACTGGAGTCCAGCTCTGAGAGCCAGAGTTGAAATCTAGGATATGTTAACTGTGCAGAACCCTTCCAGATTACAGTAGACCCCTCTGAATTCCTGAAAATTTCCTATGGCTATGGTCTAGTGGCCAATTAGGAAAATCAGTTAAATCATCTTGAGTCTGAACAGATTTGGATTCCTTAGTCACACCTTCAGTGGTCCAGATAAGGCCATAGCTCCTGTTAAAATTCTGTCACTCTGGTGCCTTAAGGAGACTTCCTAGGCTGAATCTGTACCTTCCTGACCTAATTTCCTGCCATTTACTGGTTGGTTGGCCCATACTTATGTCTATATGCTTGGATTCTTTGGTAGATGTTTCTTTGGAACATTTTTGTTTCTCAATTCCAACTTTGCCTTGGAAACAGTGATTTAAATCACTAGGTACAGCAAAATATTTTGCCTGTACTATATATCATGTACCAAACTACATGTCAAACCCCAGTTCCAAAATTCAAGCATGGCTGGAGTTCCTTTTAGTGCTGGAGGGGAGTTATGATACCTTTATAGGCCCCTTGAGACATAACTGGAGATAGTAATTATGGAGTGTATTGCAACACAGTATGTCATGGGAACACAGGCTCAGATACAACAGATGCCAGCACAGGGAGAGAAAGGTCCTCATCTAGTGTTGCAACAGTAGCAGAGTTGAGGAGAGCCTCTACCACTTGATCATGAAAGAATATCTTTCCCTGGGAGCCCAGGTAGTATGATTCTACAAATACCACCTCTATTTGATGAAACTTTGTTATGGGCACTGTCTTGATGAGTGTACTCTTTACCTAGGACCCAAGACATGATGGTGATTTCTGTCCCAAGAGAACCTGAGAGCTTTTAGTGATTTTTCCCACTTCTACCAAGGTCCAATAGCTCACCAGAAATTGTCTCTTGAATGGGTACTGTCATGGGACTATGTTTGGGAGCTTCTTGATCCAAAAATCCAGTGGTATATGAATTCCTGTTGCTCCCACCTCCTGCCAGAGAGACCAGTTGGCATGGATCTGGTGTCAGAAAACTCTAGCTCCAAAAGCTCCAGAGGCAGGGTGGTAAAACAACTGCCTTTACCTCCTACAAGGTCCAGTCCTCTTCTCTTCTCCACTGGAAAGCACCCACTTTTTGCTTCATCTGATAGTGGGGTTTTCAACAGATATTGAGATGAGAAATATGCTGAAACCCATGTGCAGATAATGTAATGTCTGGGACGATGAGGGCCAAAATGGTCATTCTTCATTCAAGCTCTGATAGAAAGGAGAGGCAGGAGCTCTGCAGACTTTGTTCCTCTATGTCCCACATCTAGGGGTTTTGGGAAAGGTGTGCAGCAGGAGCACCTCCTTTCAGTTTATGTTTTTTCCTAAAATTCTTCCATTAGAGATCACATCTGTGGTGTCATTTGAGACCTTGCTCTAGTAGCCATAAGGACATAAAACTGCAAGTAGAGCCCTGAGAGGAAGGGGTGATTGTTGACCTATCCCTGAAGTCTTAAGACCCACCAGGTTAACAGGGACGTGCCCACTGCCTGCTAGCCTGGCTCCCCTGCCAGTCACCAAGGTGGCCATTTTCCTAGTATGGGAACCCCTGCTCTAAGCTGGAAGGCATGATAAATCCATTCAATCATGTCTTCCAGGGGAAGCCCTGGGGTGAGGAGCAGAATCAGATTGTTTCCTCACTCAGTGGGCCCTTTGTAATAAAATCATCAATGTCCCACCACAAAATGGGAATTTGGTAAGACTCTACACCCTCCAATGAGAATGGAACATCTACTCACCAACACCCTGTTGCTGTGACATGGGAAGGAAGATTACAGAGTAAAATACCAGTCTCATCACATCCACCAAGAATACAAACTAGCAATATGACTTATCACTGTGATATTAACTTTGATTACCTGGCTTGAGGTAGTGTTTGTCAGGTTTCTCAATTGCAAAGTTACTCCTTCTATTCTGTTCTCCATTTCCAACTGTACACTTAGAATTAAATCACTGTGCATAGTCCACACTCAACAAATGAGTTATGTTCCACCTCCTGAAGGGAAAAGCATTTACATAGAGTTTCTCTGACAAGAAATTTGTCTATTTGCCACTATTTTAATCACTTATTTACATCAATATGAACTCATGGCTATTTATTTTACACTTTTGGTTACAATGCAGTATTACTCTATTTTCTTGCTTGTTTTTTTTTTTTTTTTTTTCCAATTTTCACCAGTGGGAGCTCTTTAAGTTGCTCTGGTATCCCTTTGACATGCGCACATCATCAAGGGTTGTGTTTGTTTTTGTGTTGTTTTTTTTGAGCACTTCCTTATTTTCTGGCACTACAAAATGCTCCAGGCCTATCTGTATATTCGATATCCCAGTCCTAGAATCTGCCATTTTCCCAAGGAGCCCTAGTTCCTTTTATTGGAGAATGTTTTTTTAGAAACCAAGATATGGGTCCTAGATGTGCTCTTTGCTACTGGTATTTAAACTGATTCTAGGTCCTTTCAGCTGACAGAGGAAGGAGTTATATGTGTGTATACTTACCCATGTATAGAAACATTGTATTAGCTAGGGTTCTCTAGAGAAACAGAATCAGCAAGAGTTATCCGTATTTATAAAATTTATAAATGTGTCTCAGGTAACGATGGGAATGTAGAGTCAAAGTCTGTAGGGCAGACCACAAACTGGCAACTCCAATGAAGTTCCTCAATAAGCTCTCAAGAGAGGCTGCTGGACAACTGTGGGAATGGAAGAATCCAAAATCTGTAGGGCAGACTGTGAAACTGGCAGCTCCGATGAAGGGGCTGGAAGAACTCCACAGGAGAGAGGCTAGCTGGCTGAAGCAGGAGGAATGACTGTCTCTTCTGAATCCTCCTTAAAAGCCTTCCAGTGATCAGATTAAGAGTCATTGCAGAAAACATGCCCCTTAACTGATTACTAATGCAATCAGCTGTGGATGCAGCCAATGTGATCATGACTTAAATCCATGAAATGTTCTCATAGCAATAGACAGGCACTGCTTGGCTGACAGGACAGCCAGGCACCACCACCTGGCCAAGTTGACACATGGCCCTGAGCAAAGTCCGCCCTTTGTCAGCTTGTCAGCTGTACACATCACCTTATACCATACTTAATCTCTAAATAGAAAACAGTAACAGATGTATTTTTCCTCACCTAACAATACTCAACTGTTCCACATACAGCCAAAAATGCATTAAATATTCCCAGAATAGGGTGCAAGTCCTTGGGTAATATTTACTCTTAAACTTGACATACATGAGCAAAACAATATTGCAGTTCTTGTTTCTGTAGTTGTAGTCATATTTATCACTACCTTCTTCCAATATCCATTCACATTCCCTTTACCCTCAATAAGCACTTCAACTGGCCATCGTTCTTTGCCTGGTGGCGTGACCCAACTGTATACCTGAAGTTTCAGAGTCATTGGTAGTCCTGCGTGGATTGGGTTGTTACAGTTTTACATTGATTTTAATCATAGGGCATAGTAGTACAAAAAGACACCCTAGGGAATCTCCTATATCCAAGAAAACACTTCTTTACCTCCATTGTGTAGTTGCAGTCCTATTTCCCCCTGAGAGTCAGGGCCAATCACCCAAGCCAGTAAAGTAATCCCCTTCTTGGCTTGTTGATCCAGGGGCATGACTGGTACAAAGAGACGAGGTGGCAGTCTTAGATTCCAGTTCAATGGAATCACTGTTGTTTCTCCTGCTGGAAGTGCTCCCTTTTCTGAAACTAAAACCTGTAGACCAGCAGAGCTCAAAGTCACAGTGACAGGGAGCAAAAATTTTTCTAGTGGATCACTAGCGGTAATAGTGAGTGATGCCACTTCGATTTCAGCCCCTTGGTTCCTGGACCCATGGATCCTGGTTATGGGAGAAATAGTACCATACAGTGGATGCTCATTCAGAGCATATACAGCTTCCTGGAGAACATCACTCCAGCCTTACAATGTATTAGGTGGTAATACCTTGCCACCTAATTGGCACCATAATTGAGTTTTAAAAAGGCCATTTCACCATTCTATCAATCCAGCTGCTTCTTGGTGATGGGGAACATAGTAAGACCAGAGAATTCCATGAGCATGTGCCCATTCCTACACTTCATTTGCTGTGAAGTGGGTTCCTTGATCAGAAGCAATGCTGTGTGGAATATCATGACAATGAATAAGGCATTCTTTAAGTCCTCAGATGGTAGTTTTGGCAGAAGCATTGTGGGCAGGGAAAGCAAACCCACATCCAAAGTATGTGTCTATTCCAGTTAGAACAAATCACTGCCCTTTCCATGATGGGGGTGACCCAACATAATCAACCTGCCACCCTGCAGCCGGCTGATTACCTTGGGGAATGGTGCCATATCGTGGGCGGAGTGTGGATCTTGGAGTGTGACAGATTGGGCACTCAGAAGTAGCTGTAACCAGGTCAGCCTTGGTGAGTGGAAGTCCTTATGGTTGAGCCCATGCATAACCTCCATCCCTACCACTATGACCACTTTGTTTATGAGCCCATTGATCAATGACAGGAGTTTCTGGGGAGAGAGGGTGACCAGTATCCACAGAATGGGCCATTTTATCCACTTGACTACTAAAACCTTCCTCTGCTGAAGTCACCCTCAGGTATGCATTCACATAGGACACAAATAGCTCCATGTTTTTAGTCCACTCGGGAACATCTATCCACATACCTCTCCCCCAGAACTCTTTGTCACCAATTTTCTAATCATGTTCTTTCAAAGTCTCTGGCCATCCAACCAAACCATTAGCCACAGCCCATGTGTCAGTATACAAACCCATCTCTGGCCAGTTCTCCTTCCAAACAAAATGAACAACCAGGTTCACTGCTTGGAGTTCTGCCCACTGGGAGTATTTCCCCTCACCACTGTCCTTCAGGAGCATCCCAGAAAGGGGTTATAGTGCTGCAACTGTCTACTTTTGGGTTGTACCTGCATATTGTGCAGAACTATCTGTAAACCAGGCTTGAGTTTTCTCTTCCTCAGTCAATTCACTGTAAGGAACTCCCCAAGAGGCCATAGCTCTGGTCTGGGAAAGAGAAGGTAATGTAGCAAGAGGGCAGACCATGGGAATTTGGGCTACATCTTCATGTAACTTACACAAGTGCCTTCAGGACCTGCTCTATCCCCATCTTGTATATAACCTTTCTATTTTATGATGCAGTGCTGCTGTGTATACCCAACTTTATGGCTTGGTGGTTCAGACAACAACCAGCTCATGACAGACAACTCAGGTATCATGGTAACTTTGTGGCCCATAGTTAAGCATTCAACTCTACTAAGTCTCAGTAGCAAGCTAAAAGCTTTTTCTCAAAAAAAAAGAGTAGATATCTCAGCAGATAGTAAGGCTTTGTTCCAAAACCATAAGGGTCTGTGTTGTGATTCTCCTATAAGGGTCAGCCAAAGTCTCCAGAAAGCATCTCTATTCATCACTGACACTTCAAGCACCATTAGATCCGCTGGATCATATGGTCCAAGTGGCAGAACAGTTTGTACAGTAGCCAGGACCAGTCAGAAAGCCTCCTCTTATTCAGGTCCCCACTCAAAATTAACTGCTTTTCCGTTCACTCAATAAATGGGTCAGAGTAGTACACCTAAATGAGGAATATGTTGTTAGCAAAATCCAAAGAGACCAACTAGGCATTGCGGTTCTTTTTTGGTTGCAGGAGGGGCCAGATGCAGTGACTTATACATCAGCTTAGAAGGGATATCTTGACATGCCCCACACCACTGGACACCTAGAAGTTTCACTGAGGTAGAAGGCCCCTGTATTTTTGTTGGACTTATTTCCCATCTTCTGACAATCAAATACCTTACCAATAAATTTAGAGTAGTTGCTATTTCTTGCTCACTAGGTTCAACCAACATGATATCATCAATAAAATGGACCAGTGTGATGGCTTGTGGGAGGGAGAAACGATCAAGGTCCCTGAAGACAGGATATGACATAGGGCTGGAGAATTGATATACTCCTGAGATAAGACAGTTTGCCAGGTAAAAGCAAACTGTTTCTGGTGGTCCTTACTAATAGCTATTAAGAAAAAAACATTTGGGGCAGCTGCCGTGGCTCAGCAGGCAGAGCTCTGACCTGCCATGCTGGAGGTCTGGAGTTCGATCCCTGGTGCCTCCTGCCCATATGCAAATTTAAAAAAAAAAAAAAAGAAAAAAACATTTGCCAGAGCAACAGCTGCATACCAGGTGCCAAGGGATGTATTGATTTGCTCAAGCAATAATACCATATCTGCAACAGCAGCTGCCATTGGAGTTACCACCTGGTTGAGTTGACAATAATCCATTGTTATCCTCTAAGACCCATCTGTTTTCTGCCCAGGCCAAACAGGAGAGTTGAAGGGGATATTGTAAGAATCACTACTCCTGCACCCTTCAAGTCCTTAAGAGTGGCAGTAATCTCTGCAATCCCTCCAGGAATCTGGTATTGCTTCTGGTTTACTATTTTATTAGGTAGGGGCAGTTCTAGTGGCTTCCACTTGGCCTTTCATACTGTAATGGCCCTCACTCTGTGAATTAGATAGCCAATGTGGGGATTTTGCCAGTAGCTCAGCATATCTTTTCCAATTATGCATTTTGGAACTGGAGAAATAGCTACAGAATGGTTGTATCCATCTGATTACAATTTCAAACATGCAGTATTGAATAGGGATTATTCTGCCTTTATAAAATGGGATTTAGATTAAAACATGGCTTTCCTAGGGGATATACATCCTTTCAAACCAGCACACTCCTCATGGGTGACACTTTTTACCTTACCTTTTGGGGCCTGTTGGGACTTTAGTCTAGTTATAGGTCTGGAAGAAATGGAGGGTGGTGAGGGTGTGTCATAAAAAGAATTAGAAGTATCTTCCAAGCCAATTGCTTCAGGGCTTTTGTTTGCAGTGTCATCTGGTGCAAGATTAATCACTCTAGGATTAATTCCTCTAGGTGGATGTTGGGTGGCCAACTCCTCAAGGAATGCTATCACAGGGTTATCTAGAAATGACTCAGCATGATCTAGGGCTTCAACCTCTCTACTGCCATCATTATCAATCCATATATCACCATCCCATTTTTCAGGGTCCCATTCCTTTCCAATCAATGCAATCACTTTTAACAGCAGACACCATGCAATATTGAGATTTCAGTCTACTTTGTAAAGTTGTACTCTAACAATGAGATTCTGAGTCTCATTTTCAGAGATCTCAAGTCTGCAGCTACAGGAAATAAGATTTTCCTTCAGGGAACTCATAGAAATCTTTATATCCTCATACAGTACATTCATTTGAAGATTTTATCTCATCCTTTTCACTCATCAATGTATACAGCATATCCAACAACAACCAACCAACATCTTTATATCACCTTATTTCCACAAAACTCCATAAAGGTGTCAAAAACATTATCTCCCAAAGGCTGGCTTTGTATAAGCAAAGCATTAGAAGAATCCAATGATGATACTTTGACTATCTCTTTTGACAGCTCACCCCATGGATTGGCAGTGTCATTCTGACTATGGGAAACAGAGTCCCTAGTGCCTTTGAGTCCAGTCAGAGTAGAAAAACAGTCATAAAAACCCATTTTTAAGATTCTGTTTTTTAAAAACAACTCCCGGTACCAAGATGTATTAGCTAGGTTCTCTAGAGAAACAGAATCAGCAGGAGATATCCATAGATATAAAATTTATATAAGTGTTTCAGGGCGGCTACTGTGGCTCAGCAGGCAGAGCTCCGACCTGCCGTGCTGGAGGTCTGGAGTTCGATCCCTGGTGCCTCCTGCCCATATGCAAATTAAAAAAAAAAAAGTGTTTCATAACTATGGGAATGTAGAGTCCAAGGTCTGTAGGGCAGGCCACAAACTGGCAACTCTGATGAAGTTACCCCATGAACTCTCAGGAGAGGCTGGCTGGACAACTGTGGGAATGGAAGAGTCCAAAATCCATAGGGCATGCTGTGAAGCTGGTGGCTTCAATGAAGGGTCTGGATGAACTCCACAAGAGAGGCTCACTGACTGAAGCAGGAAAAGTGACTGTCTCTTCTCAATCCTCTTTAAAAGCCTTCCAGTGATCAGATTAAACATCACTCATTGCAGAAGGCACTTCACTTAGCTGCAAACAGCTGTGGATGCAACCAATATTATCATGATTTAAGTCCATGAAATGTTCTCATAGCAACAGACAGGCCACTGCTTGCCCGACCAGACAACTGAGCACCACCACTTGGCCAAATTGACACACAAACCTGACCATGACACACATATTTAAAAATATTTCTGTATGTGGTTATCTATTTTACCATTATAATAAGCTAAGGTGACACCTCCAAATCTAAACCACTACCACATGAATCATACATTGTTATCTCTTGCTTACCTGTAATGTCCCACTCCAACAAGAACCTTTCTTCAGGCTGAGAAACCTGAAATCTACCACTGGTCATCATTCATTAATTGTTTAATTCCAGTACACGTTTGGTAATTTCAGATTTGTTAATCCATATCTCCAGGGTAGGGGACTTTATCACCTAGAATACAGTGCTTTTGTGTGATTCCTTTTGTCTTTAGTCTTACAGTTTACACGTATTTCCAAGGTTACTTAGGTCAGCATCTTATTTCTCACCCCCTCCAGTGAGATTGCTTCATTTGTAATATTTAGATTCTTTTACCACACTCTGCAATCCATCCTGAGAGCCCCTGATGTCCGAAATATATATTTTTAATTTTATGTACATTTAGTCCAATTCTTTGTGAAGTAAAGTTTGATGGTTTTTGATAAATACATAATTATTTTTATGCACCATTACAGAATTATGCAGAATATATTCACTACCCTAAAAAACCTGGCAACCACTGCTCTGTTTATAGTTTTGTCTATTCCAAAATGCCATATAATTGAGATTATACCATACATGCCTTTTAGATTGGATTCTAACACTGAGGAATGTATATTTACATGAAACAATTAGTGTTATTCGAAGGTAGAGTTAGATTAGTAAAAATGCATTTTGTAAACTCTAGTAACATTACTATTATTTCACATACCCATATGAGACAATTAGCCAGCACACTATTACTGTAAACATTTATCTTTTAGAAAAATTGAGGATAAGGAAAATAAAGGAGTTTATCTTGCTCTCATTTATTCTTTCTCTGATGCTCTTTCTTTCATTATGTAAATAGAAGTTGGTCATATAGAATGTTCCTCCAGCAAGAAAAAAAAATTGAACTTAAATTGCAGAATAATTTTGGCAATGGATTCCTTTAGTTTTTGTTTGTTTGGGAAAGTGTTTACTTGTCCTTCACTTTTTTATTCAAGAAATTCTAGGTTTACAGAACAATGATGCATGAAATGCAGAATTCCCATATACCACTCTGTTATTAACACCTTGCATTGGTGTGGAACATTTGTTACAATTGATGAAAGCACATTTTTATAATTGTATTGTTAAGTATCGTCTCTGGTTTAACTTAGATTCACTGTTTGTTTTGTACAGTTCTATGGAATTAAATTTATTTTTATCCTAGTACTATAAATACAACCTAACATTTCCCCTTTTAATCACATTCAGATATGTATTTCAGTGCTGAAATATATGTTTCAGTACAATGTTTTTGCTACCATCACTATCATCCATTACCAAAACATTTCCAAACAGAAACATTTTAAGCCTTAACTCCCTATTCCCTACCCCCATCCCATCCTGTGTTAACTTATATTTTAGATTCTGACTCTATGAATTTGCTTATCCTAATTATTTCATATCAGTGAGATCATATGACATTTGTCCTTTTGTGCATGGCTTATTTCACTCAACATGATACCTTCAAGGTTCATCCATGTTGCTGCATGTATCAGTTCTTTGTTCCCTTTTTATGGCTAAATAATATTCCATTGTGTGTATATACCACATTTTGTTTATCCATTCATTGGCTGATGGAGACTTGGGTTGCTTCCATCTTTTGGGAATTGATAATAATGCTGTGAAAATATCTGTTCAAGTCCCTGTTCTCATTTTTGGGGGGTATATACCTAGAAGTGGAGGTGCCAGGTCATATGGTAAATCTATACTTAGCTTTCTGAGGAACTGCCACACTGCCTTCCACAGTGGCTGCACACTTTTATTTTCCCACCAGCAATGAATGAATGTTCCTATTTCTCCACATCCTCTCCAAAACTTACTATTTTTCTTTTTTTTTTTAACGGTATCTACTCCAGTGGGTTTGAAATGTTACCTCTTTGTGGTTTTGATTTGCATTTCCCTGATGGTGAATCATGGGTTTTTTTTCATGTACTTTCTGGCCATTTGTATATCTTCTTTGGTGAGATATCTATTCAAGTCTTTTGCTTACTTTTTAATTAGGTTGTTTGTCTTTTTATTGTTGAGTTGTAGGGTTTCTTCATAAATTCATAACTCATTGGATATATGGTTTCTAAGCACCTCTTCTCATTCTGTAGTTGTAGTTTTACATTCATAACAAAGTCCTTTTATACACAATGCTTTTAATTTTGATTGTGCTTGTGTTTTTTTGGTGTAAACTCTAACAAACCACTGCCTAATACAAAGTTTAAAGATGCTTCCCTACATTTTCTTCTAGGAGTTAATAGTTCTAGCTTTTATAATTAAGTAATTGATCCATTTTGAGCTGATTTTTGAATGGGGTTTGAGGTAGGGGTCCATTTTCAGTCTTTGGCAAATGGGTATCTAGTTTTCCCAGAACTATTTCTTGAAGAGACTATTCTTTTCCATTTGAGTGGTTTTTTGCCCTTGTCAAAAATACGTTGATTGCTGAATTATTATATGATATTTCTTTCAGTTTTCAATACTTTAGAGCAGCTCGAAGTGAAATTGTGGAATTATAACCCATACCAAACTCTGAAATCTCTTCTACAACTAATTGTTGTGATGCACTCTGAGATTTAAGGCCTTTTTGCATATATGTTATTTATCACCAAAAAAAAAAAAAGAAAAAAGAGAAGCATAACAGAGAAGATAAGATTTAACAAATGAGTAAGACTGTTGAATCATTGTATTTAAATTCCTTTTGGTCTCCAGTGTCATGGAGCAGCTAGAAGAAAAACAAAAAATTGTTGAACTGTAATCCATACTAAACTTTAAAATCTGTTCCATAATTATTTGTTAAAATGTAATCAGAAATTTATTGCTTTTTTTGTATATATGTTATGTTTCACAATAAAGAAATATTTAAAAAAATAAGTTGGTCATAAATGCAAGGGTTGATTTCTGAGCTCTAAATTCAATGTCATTGTGTATAGGTCTGTCCTTCTACCAGTACCATACTATTTTTATTAGGGTTATCTTTAAATTTTAAGATCTGGAAGTGTGAGTCCTCCAACTTCCTTCTTTTTCAAGATGTCTTTGGCTATTCGAGACCCTTTACCTTTCTATATAAATTTGACAATTGACTTTTCCATTCTTCAAAGAAAGTTGTTAGAATTTTTATTAAGATTGCATTTAATCAGCAAATTGTTTGCAAACTTGATATCTTAGCAATATTTAGTCTTTCTGTTATGTGCATGGGATGATCTTCTATTTATTTAGGTCTTCTTTGATTTCTTTTAGCAATATTTTCTACTTTTCTGTGTGCAAGGCTTGTACATATGTAGTTAGATTTATTCATAGATATTTGATTATTTCAGTTGCAGTTGTAAATGGATTTTTTCTTGGTTTCTTCTTCCAATTGTTCATTGCTAGTGCTCAGAAACACTTTGAATACACGAGGAGTATATATTGTTAAATTTAGTCTCTGGAGAGAATATTATATTCTTGTAATAAAACTTTAGACTCATCTTGGTAACAATTGGGAAATATTATGCTTTAGGGTTTTACAGAAAATTTCAGTAATACATAGAAAATAATTTTTTTATGTGGTTGAAGATCTTAATTGCCCATTTTCTTTGCTCTGTGACAGTCACAAATTTTGTGGTATAGATTTTGGAAATGGTTAAACACTTCCAAGATCTCTCTTTTACATTCTCGTCTCTCCCAAGTCTGTTGGTCATGCCTCTTGTTGACCACAGCCTACTCGCATCAGTTTAGAAAAAGAAATATTCTTATTAATTATGCTATATGATAATGAAATAGCCTATTTATAAATTGAGTAATTAAGATTATGTTATGCAAACTAATATCCATTATAGTAATTATTAACTTGTATCATGCTATTATTTTTATTGGTAATTTATTAGATGTCAGACAATCTTATTGAAGTACAAATATATCCACCTTAAAGTAGGTAAATTGAGACTTACAGTGGGATTAAAACATAAATTTGACTCCAAAATATCATTTTAACCATTACAGTGCACTATACAGAATATATATAAATAAGCTCTTTCATATGTTAGTTATAGAACAAATATTATTATAGAAATAATTAGGTAATGGTGTCTAAGGTGAGTATGTAAAGTTTCCAGCTCTGTCTACTCTTGGAGCCCTTCTGTCATGGAGACGCTACTGAGAACCTGTGATGGTTAGACTTTTGAATGCTTTTTTCCACATGAATATGTCAAAATGGTGCTTATTTACAGTTTGAATAGCAATGGAAGTAGCACGATTCAGGCTCATCTAGGTTAATTTTAGTTTGAAGTATTGTTTTAAAACTTACTGATTAGGAAGTGATGTCTATGGTAAAATGCATAAGGTCCCAAAGAAATGACTAATAAGATAGTTTTGGCAATGCAGCCTATTCATAAGCTGGGGACTGATTGTACTCTGCCGTGTTCTCTGCTATTCAGGGAAGAAGAGAACAAACTGTCATAAATCTTACGGAGAAATTTTCTGAGCAACTTCGTATATGGTAGAAAAATGAGAAGAGAGAACAAAATATTTCCTCATCACTTTCATTCACCTAAATCATTTCCCTTCCTCCAGTACTTATAGCAGGTATACTGAAAGTCCTGACAAATTCGGAGTATTTGTAAAGAAAGTTAGATTCTTGTGTTTCTGTCTGAAAATTCTGTTTAAGAAAACTGAGTGGAGCCTCAGATTATACACTTATATAAGCACCAAGGTTGTTTGACATCTGTAAAAGCTATTGTTATTTCCAAGTGATGAAGTTTAACTTTCTTGTAATCCTAGTAACTGCCATATAGAAAATAGATGATGGATCAACAGATGTAATATTTTCTAAGGCACTGCTGTAATACTGATTCAGATCATATTTGAAAATGAGAAAAATAAGCAAATAAAACTTAAAACCAACAGTTTAAGTAAAATTTGAAAGAAAGAGGGAAGTTAAATGAATTACACAGCTCAACCCTGGGCCTGTAGCCAAATGTACACTGTGTCTTAAAATAAAATAAATGACTAATTTCCCCAGTACAGTTTGCTCAGTGTGTGAACTAGTCATTAACTTAAACAAATAATGTAGATTGGGTTTCATTGAAACCATTTTTGCTTATTTCCTGAGTAATAATTCCTTCTTTTGTATAAAAGTTATGTTTCTGAATAGATTAGGACGTGCAAAAAAATTGTATGTCCTGTCATTTTGCCAGAATTTTTCTTATTGTCATATAATGGGGTCTTAGAATAAGTACATAATGGGACCTCTACAACAGAACCAAAGGAACATAAGCCAGGAAGAGTTAGGAAAGGATAATTTTTCCAGATAGAAAGAAAAAACTGGTCGAAGCAGCCAGGTGGAACAGGTACAGTACTTGAGGGGTGCAAAAATTCTATCTTAACTTTTGAATTTTTCATTGTCAGCACATTTTTGCATTTCTTGAAGGATAAAACTCCTAAGAGTACACAAATCATAGGTATCCAGATAAATCTTCCCAAGTACACATATCTGGGCAATCAATTCCTGTTTCATGAAACGGAACATTACCAGCACACCAGAGTCCCCCTCTATGTCTCCTTTCAGTCAATATTCCCCACAATGAAAACCACAATTCTGACTCATAGGACTATGGGTTAGTTTTGATGATTGTGAAGTTTATATTAACAAAATGATGCTGATGGACACTTTTGACTTTCTGACTCCTTTCAATCAACATTATGTTTGGGAGATTCACACTTGCTGAATGTAGTCGTAATTCTTTCATTTTTGTTAGTATAGAGTATTCCAGTGTGGGAATATAGCAATACTTATTTATATAGTCTTCTCTTGATGGCTTTTGTGAGGAGTTTCTAATTTTTTTTCGAATAGTACTTCTATGAACATTGTTGTTAATATTTTTGTTGGATATAATTTGGGGCATTTTCTTTAGGTAAATGACTAGGAATTGAATTACAAGACCATAGGATATGCATAGCTTTAGGAGATATCAACAGTTTCTCCAAAGAAATTATACCAATATACAACTATACTAGCCGTGCATGAGGGTTTCAGTTCTCCATTATGCTGTAATTTAGTACATTATAACGTTTTAATTTAGTCTTTCTGGTAAGTGTGTATTGCTCATGTTTATAACTTGTACTAATGAAATTGAGCAACTTTTCCAGTTACTTGGTCTTTCTGATATTTTCTTTTGTGACGTGCCTGTGCAAATATTTTGCCTAATAGTCTATGCATTGTCTTTTTCTTATTGATTTGAAGGATACATACATGTGTGTGTATGTGTGCGTGTGTGTGTGTGTGTGTGTATTCTGGTTATGTTCTTCATTTGTTCTGTGTATTTCAAAGATCTTCTTTGTCTCTATTACTTGAGTTTTTCAGCTGTCAATGGTGTCTTTGAGTAGTCTTAATATAGTGCAATTTATATTTTCGCACTCTATTGTAAACAGTGTGTATTCTGTTTAATAAATCTTTACTTTTTTCTAGGTTACGAAGATATTTTACTTTTTTTCTAAAGAATATATTGCTTGCTTTTCAGATATAGAACTACAATTCATCTGGAAAGAATACTTTCATGGTAGGACTTCAGATAAGTCTTTTGTCCATAGAGATATCCAGTTATCTCAGCACAATTTACTAAACGAACAATGTACTGCAGCCATGTTTGTCATACATCTGTTGTCTTTATGTATGTGGGTCTGTTTCTGGATTTTCTATTTTCTCTCATTGGTTTTCTTTTCTATTCTTGCATCAGCACCATAATGCTTTAATTAGTATAGCTTAATTATAGAAGTGAATGATTGCAGAAATCTTCCACCATGATTTTTCATCAAGATCCCCTGTCTGTCACTGGCCCTTTGCATTTCCATATACCTCTTAGAATTGGCTTGTCAGTTTCCATATAATACCCAGTTTATCTATAGATTATAGGCTAAAAGAAAAATTGGAGTTACAAACCATAACAAAACCTGTATTAAAGCTGCCACAGGATTAAGAGTATCTGAAAACAATTTGATTTCCAGCTATAACTGGAGCTCAACTCTTTGCAGAGAATACAGAGTCTCTGCCTTTCTATCTCCCTAATATCTGGGACAAAAAAAATATTACTAGACATTGAAGAAATATGAAAAGGTGACCTATATCAAAAGAAAAATTAAACATTATAAAGAGACTCACAGATTACTCAGAATTTGGAATTAAAAGCAGGGTCAGTATTAGTCAGAGCACAATTTAAAGAGACAATAACCCTCAAGATTTGGGCAAGCACAGGGTTGTGCACTAGGCACCTCACTGGCTCCAATATAGTCCCAAACCTAATTATTATGCAAGGACTTATAAATAAACATTTTAAATATGCTAAAGATTTTATGGGGAAAGAAGAATATCCTGGGTGAAGAAATGTGGAATTTAAAGGAGGTTTCCAAACTATACCTAGACCAAATAAAAAATCCTAGAACTGAACAAATAAAATACATGAAGTTAAAAGAGATATCACTACATAGACTTAAAAGTAGACTAGACACTACAGAAGAAGAAATCAGTGAAATTAAAGTTAAGAGTAAAAGAATCCAATGCCGCTTCTAGTTATATAGAAGTGAAAGAATTGAAAAGAACTGAAAACAGACTCAAACAGGTATTTGCAAACCCATGTTCATAGCAGTATTGATTAAAATTGTCAAAAGATAGGGCAACCCAAGTGTCCATCATTGGAAGAATGGATAAACAAAATGTGGTATGTATATATAAAATGGAATATTATTCAGTTATAAAAGGGAGTGGAATTTTGATATATGTTATAACGTGGATGAAGGTAGAAGACATTATGTTGCATGAAATAAACCATGATGCAAAAGGACAAATATTGACAAATATGGTCTGACTCATTTGAAATAATCAGCAAATGCAAATTGATAGAATCAGAAATTAGAATTCTGATTGCCACACGTGGGCATGGGAAATGAGTTTCTGTTTGGGGTGATAGAAAAATTTATATAACTGATGTGGTGATGTAGCACAACATTGTAAATGTAATTAAAACCACTGAGTTGTATACTTTAAAGTGGTTAAATTGGGAAATTTCAGGTTTATATATGTTACTAGAATAAATATTTTTAAAAAAGAAAGAACTGTATAAGACAAAGTGAACCCTAATGTAAAGCACGGATTACAGCTAATCATATAATTGTAAAATTATTGATGCATCAATTATAACAAAAGTACCACATTAATGCAAAGTGTTAATAATAGGGAAAACTGTGTATATGAAAGGAGATATATGGGAACTTTGTATTTTCTGTATGACTTTTCTAAAAACCTACAACTGTTCCACATACACACAAAAAAGAGTAAAGTTATCCAAACTGACACACAGACAGATAAAAAGGAAAAGAGAGCTTCAATAACCTGTGGGAAAATATCAAATGATTTAACTTCATATTAGGAGTCCTGCTCTGAATGATTTCACAGGGGAGAAATAAACTTCTATACATTGAAGCCATTATATCCAGTACCAGTACTTTATTTTGGCAATAGTTCCATGGAATGCTTTGGGAAATTTTTTCAGGCTTATGGTTGGCTCTCCATTTCCAACCCCCATCCCAGGTGATTCTGAGAAAACTAAGCCTCTCATGAAACTCATTTCAGCTCAAAATAGACAGAGTAGATATATGTTGTTGAAAAATAATAATAAATTCTTACAATTTGAAAAATAAGGGCTTGCCTTGTTCTGAACATATCTGTCAGTTTGTATGTTTTTGTATTTTTGTTGTTTATACAATAATTTTATTCAGACAGAATGTAGACCAACAAGGATAAAAGTATCCAAAAGAAATTAGAATGTATCAGTTTCCAATTCTGCATTATTATGAAGAGCAAAATAACTAAAATATATAAACATGGATTCACATGTTCATGCAGATGCTAGTTTATGTCTTTGTTTTTATCTGTTAAATGATATATAGAAATAGTAACTGTCTTTGTCCAATATGTCAGAGAACATATTAAGAGCATTTGAGGTCTGAAGTTATTTTCTTAAGTAGCATTTCTATGGTGAAAACATGATTTTTATTTTCAAGACTCTTTGGAGTCTGCATAAAAGAAAGGAGGAAAATGACCTATCTAACATCAAACCTCTACTTACCTCACCTATAGTAAATTTATGACTCTATTTTCTCATACTCTGTTCATTTGCAATTGTTTGTAATTAGATTTATGTTCAGAATTAAAAGAGAATCTGAACATATACAGTAGAACTATCATCTGAGAAATAATGATTCATCTTCAAAGGAACCCAACACAGCTTTTAAAATTATCACCATTTTTATATCACTTGTAAATTATCTCTTATAGATGAGAGATGCAGATTGTATCCAAATGCTCTCAATTTATTAATTATCATTACTATTCTTCACAATTTCTCAAATTGATATTTTTGACTAAACGTGTTTGTCTTTTTAAAAAATAATTACTACAATGGAACAGGTAGGAATAACAAAGAAAGCAACTAGTTCAAGAAATATCATATCTTTCTCATAGTTTCTGCCTAAGCTCTATTTGAATTCTTGGGTTAGATTCTCTCCAGGAGAACTGTTTGACACTTAATTTTATGCCTGAGAATGAAATTCATAAACCTTATCCTTTTCCTCTATTCCTTTCTTCTTAAAACCTGCTTTTGTTTAAATATGATGTTTAGATTGGATTATAGATTATAAATGAAACCTTACAAGGATGGAGTAGTAACAAGTGAACATGTTAACTTCAGAATTCTGCCCAACTGTACAATTATCATTACAATGTTTCTGGTACTTTGCAGCTAAGAACCAGAAAATACTTCCTCACACTGAGGCGGTGCCATCATTGAGATCTGGCCAGATACAAAATAAAAGAAAGCTAACTACCTGGGGGAACGCAACAGCTATACATTGCTCAGTGGTAATGGGAATGCTTCTCTTGGGGTTTTCTCTCATGAAGGATGCGATGTTGTTTTAGTTCTGAAGCACTCTTCTGACTTTTACTTGCTCTGCCCTGTGAAGGTGAAATGTCTTATCTACATGGTAAATTTGGGAGAATGGCTTACACATTTTATTCATCTCTAGTCTCTTCTCCAGGGAATGAGGCTATGTTCACTTCTCATGAGGTAAATTCTGTCTCATTGCAGGGTTTATAATTGGCTAAGAGACCTGCAGTCATAATTTCCAGCCTGACCTCTGTCAGTAATGGTGATAACTTTGTTCCATCTTCAACTTTTTGTTTTAATTCTTAAAATAGTCCAGAAGCTGGACCAGGAAGCAGTGTGTGTTAGTAATTGCAGGCCCAAAACCTCATCTGTGCAAGGACTGAGAACACTGAAAAATAAAACAAGTATCCTAGAAGAGGCAAGGATTCAACTATAGGATCAGAAACAAGGAGACCATTAAAGACAGGGCTTCAACAAAGTATGGTGCTGAGGACCTTTAACAGGTCTTGCTTTTCCTAAATTAGAGCATATGAGGTAAACATCAATGTAAGGAAAATAGTCTTTAAGACCTTTTAAGCATTGGTAAATTAAGCTTTGATAGGCTTCAATAGTGCAAAGCAGTTGAGTTTCCTGTGTTACAGAATGCTATTAGTTATTAGTAGACTCTAAATATCAGTAGAACTATTATCCCAAATTTTATTCTGTATTTTATTCAGTATATCCAAGGAGAGAGCTGTCAAAAGGATAACTTTGGACTCAAGTGGCTTTGAATACAGTCTCAAAGGATACCCTCCAACCATGACATAGCCTTAAATTTGTTCTTCAGTTGTTAATCAGGTGGTGCATAGATGGATTTTTCTAAGTAATCCCTTGAGACAAAATAACTTTAGTCAAAACTAACTACTTGCTGGAAAGTTACATCCAGCTGAATTTAAGTTTACAGTTCACAGTATCTGGACCACTTGTGTAAACCAATTAGTATCCTGGAAAGTTTAAAACCAGGAATAATTTGTCCTTTCCTCAGATACATTGAGGTTCTGCTATGCTCTTGAGCATGAAGTATTGGATTTTGGAAACACCATTTTGTCCTTAAGGGAACGGTTTCTTTTCTAAACGTAGTAGGGGGTGGTAGCAGGATTATGATTGTTTTTGTCTTACTAACTCTTTCAATTTTTTATCATAGGGAACATCAGAAACTTTGCCTACAATTTCTGAGACCCTGAAGGATCTGGCTCATTCTATTGAGTACAAATTTAGGAGGCAGTAGCTGAAAGAACTCTGAATCTATCTAATTACCAAGAATCAATCTGTCTGTGACAGAAGAGAATTAGGAATCTGAGGGAAATATAACATATTAAGATATCTTAGAAATTTTGGATTCTGAACATCTAATTCATAAAATCAAATAAATTTGATTTTGACTTTTAGTATCTTTGGTCTTGGACTTTCAAGGAGAGTTAACGTTTGACTTTTCCCCTAAGAATTTGAAAAAGAGAGTGAGATCCTATTCAAAGTTGAGTATTTTTATATTGGTGGCATTTAAGTATTGGAATAATTTTGCATTTTGTCTTAATAGTGTAATGTATTTTCATTGCAGAGTCTCTGATTACCTGTTTTGATGAACAGGGCTAGATATATATATAAGGTTTTTATTCTTTTTCTGCATGAACAGGCACCGGGAATCAAACTCGGGTCTCAGGCATGGCAGGCGAGAATTCTGCCACTGTGCCACCATCATACCACCAAGGGCTGGACATAATATAATTGATAAATAGAATAAGGAGTAAATTATAGAATGGCCTTTGAGTTGATTTAATTAATATGCTATTTTTGTGTCAGTTTATAGTTTTCTATGGGGAAAAACCTACCTGCTGGGATTGAAGGAGTGACCTGCAAAATTGGAAGCAGGACACTCCCGATTAATCAAGGGGAATTACCCTACTGCTAGCTGATTATAGTTTAATGCATAAGCACAATGAGCTGAGCAAAAAGGATCTGAAAGAATATTAATAGGGAATACTTTTTTCCTTATTCTTCAAGTTTCCCTGCTGTGAAAGGAACTCTATATTATATATTGAAATGATATTAATGATCTTGAATCCCAAAACCTGCGAGCATTTTGATCAGAAATACAATGTAAACAAATTGAGAAAAACATGCTTTTGTGATAAGTGAAAACAGATATTTGTGCAAATAAATTATATGGACTGGCTTAATGCCAAACAGATGGGCACTTCTCTGAAGATCTCTAAAGCCTGAAAGCAGTGCTATACTATGAGATCTGCTGGGTTTTTTTATTGACTCCCTGGGGACAGAGTATTGCCTCTCACCATGGATCTGATGCCACATCAGACCTGTATTCCACACTTGTTAAATGTTATTTTACTTCCAAATTTAGACTAGAATGTGCAGTTATACAAAGCTTTGCCATGTGGTCATTATGGACCAAAGCACCAAAAGACTAAATTCTATTCAGTAGTTTTCTGACTAAAACATTTCCATGAATTGAGACTAAATATACTCTATTAGAAAAGAATGTCTGGGAACTGTATGAAGCACTGAAACATATAGAGCTATTAACAGAAAACAAAGCATATTGTTTAAGACTCCCACAGCCCATATTGGCATGGGATTAAATAAACATCAAATGAACCCAAAGAATCTGTATTTGATTAACAGGTTCTCAATTAGAAATTATATATTTCTGACCAGGACATTCATATGGATAGTTGGCTTTCTGCATTAACTGGGGAAATGTCAACATTGTCAAATGTGGGCTTGCTAGAATTTCCAAAGGGTGAGCCAATCCAATAACAAGTGGGAAATGGGGACTCAAGTGCTGTGATCCAAGGCACTCAAGAAAGCATGCGCTTACAGATAACCGAGCTATCATGATCTCCTCTGGATTATATTGGAAAGCTGGGGTCTTGAGATCCAAGGATACAAAAACCCTAACTGGTGAGGGTACAGGGCATTCAGTACAATGTACAGAATTAGCAGCAATTAGGCTGGCAATTGAACAGAACTTAAAGAGAAAAATATGCATTTTGTATTGTATACAAACTATATAAACATTTATAGATTTTCATGGATGATAGTTAATGGGGTTGCAATATAGTCTAGATCATGGTAACTTAATAATTGGCATATTAATAACTATGATATTTGAAATAAAGAAATAGCTGACTGAAAATAGATATTATGATCACACATGTATCAGCACATGAAAAGGACAAAGCTAAGACAACAGAACATAGTCTACTGGCTAACTAGGATAGAAAAAGGACAAAGAACAAGTATACCTAGGGTAATAATAAAGAAAGAAAAGACAGAAGGAAAATACAAAAAAAATGACTAAAACGATGGAGGAAAATATATAAATGAGCATATGGACAGGACACCAAGGATAACATGGTATAATTAAATGGATATAAAATAAAAATCTGGCACATCATAAGATACATTGTTCGTAAATGTGAGATCTGTATAAAGTTTAAAGCATGGAAACATAAAAGCATTATAACTGACAAACATGAGATACAGCATTTCAAATAATACAAATTGAGTATTGAGTACATAATTTGGACTATAGGTCAAATGCCACTACCAGAAAATAAAGCTTACTCTTTTAATATAGTAGACACATGGCTGGGAATTGAAATGTCTTTTCCACATAAAACGAATGATCATAAATCAACTATTAAAGTTCTTGAGACATAGACAGTATGTTCTGGAAACCATTTAATCATGGAATCAAATCAAGGTAGTCATCTTACAGGAAAAGAAGTACAAAAATTGGCAGAGAATAAAAGAATAGGCTGGAATTTCCATTTAGTATACAACTCACAGCAGTGGGAAGCATAGATGGATACAATGGATTATTACAAGAAAAATTGAGAACCCTAACAAATAATGCAGACCTGCAAATTCAGTCTAAACAAGTTTGGAAGACCATTAAACCTTAAATAATAGGAAAGGGTTAAAATTACCTAGCCCTATAGACAAGATTAGAACACCACTACTAAAATAAAAATACTGGGTAATGCAGAAAGAAAGAAAAAAAAGACTAGAAAAGAAATGGAAGAAAAGTTGTTAGAAGCACAGGTGGGAACTATGGATGTTAGAGAACTTATAGCACAAACCTCACGCAAGACTTAACTGGCTAACATTAGGAAAAGGACGTTTAGTGCAGGTTGAACAAACTAATACCATGCCTATCTAGTTTGCAAGATGTGTAGCAGGGCACTGATTGCTGCAGTCCTGGTTAATCTATTCATTTTTTCAATCTGCATCTTGGTTGGAAGCTGAATATACTGCAAGAATGGGAGAGGAATCAGGGACAATTATTCCATCCTCTGACTTGTACAATACCACCATCTGTCACACCACCAAACAACTTTACTCCTCTTGGATCTGAAGTTATACCCATACCTTCTAATACTCTAGTCCTACAACACAGTAATTTCAGAACTGTTAAGAGAAACAGTGGAGCAAAGCATCAACTGTGGCAAAGCACCACAGGGCTTTGAATGGCGTGACAGGGAATGTCCAATGCCAACATGGGGCACCAAAGACTTTGATAATTCCACTACTGAAGGTACCGAGACTGACTTTCCTGAACAATTTCTGATTGTTTTGGCAATATTCAAGGCTTGAGTGAATAACACCCAAATTTGATACCCAGGTGGTTTCTGTACTCAGAGACTATAGTGAATGAGCTGATACATATGATACACAATGGGCTTTTCATATTTTAGCATAGATAGAACCACTAACTGAGGAAGCCCAAAGGTTTCTAGAAAGACTGTTGGCAGAGTAGCTTCTATTTAGGGAAACTAGTAATACCTCCATGGGGAATATCAGCTAATTTCTATAAAAGGCTGTATATTTTGTTGTTATTATTTAGTATTATGCTTGCCATGTTTTTGCTGAGTGATTCTACTCATGGGAGGGACAGGAATATGTTCCATTATGGAAATATAACTAACATGAAACTAAATTAGCTACATTAAAGGCTGAATATTTAAGCCAGAAATGTTTTGGGACCAGTTACATAATGAGCGTGGGTATGCAGAATTAGGCAGTGACATAAGATATTTCCTTTAGTGCTAACCACAGCCAGCTTTGTAGAATATAAGAATTCTCTAAATTTAGACCAGAATTTATAAGTTTAAAATACCCACCTGACAATCACTGATAAGTTTAAAAATCATTTGTCATTAATGCATACAAATGCATAGCAGATACTTACTATATAAGAAATTGTAAACTAACCACAGGAAGAAGACAATCACAAAGAACTTACGTTATGGGCTCGTCTAGGGTTGTGTTCTAGTTTTCTAGCTGCTGGAATGCAACACACCAGAGACAGATCGGCTTATAGTAAAAGGGGATTTATTTTGTTTGTTCTTCAGAGGAAAGGCAGCTAACTTTCATCTGAGGTTCTTTCTTACGTGGGAAGGCTCAGGGTAATCTCTGCTGGCCTTCTCTCCAGGCCTCTGGGTTCCAACAACTTTCCCGGGGGTGACTTCTTTCTGCATCTCCAAAGGCCTGGGCTGAGCTGCGAGTGCTGAGATGAGGAATGCCAAGCTGCTTAGGCTGTGCTACGTTGTGCTCTCTCATTTAAGCACCAGCCAATTAAATCAAACATCATTCACTGCAGTACGCACGCCTCCTAGCTGACTGCAGATGTAATCAGCAACAGATGAGGTTCACCTACCGTTGGCTCATGTCCACAGCAACAGAACTAGGTGCCTTCACCTGGCCAAGTTGACAACTGAATCTAACTACCACAGGTTGTAAACAAATATTGGCCATTAGAATAGGAATAATTGTTGTGTGTGAGAATGCATTCTGGGAAATAGCAACAGCTAACATCACTGCAGGACCTGACTTGATAGGACCCTTCATACTATTTTTGTGTGGCAACAAATACGTCATACAATAAGATTTACCTTAATACCACAATGCTGGTGAATAAACAACTGATAAACAAATCTGTAATAAATAAGCCAATAATACCGGTATAGGTATCAAGACTCCAACAACAAAGATATGCCACTCTTAATTATACCCATAGAATATTGATCAATAAAACTGGAGGAGTTACTTATAGACTTTGCAAAAATAATACAATGGAATAACTAGGGAAAATTTGAAAATGGTAACCAATAATTCATGGTATGCAGGTATTGCTAATATCATACAGTAAGTGGTGTAATTGAACTAATTTAAAAGAACTAGATAGTTGGAAATATACTACTCTATAAAACTGGGGACCTCATAGTGATTATTTAGAACTTTGAAAGCCAACACAAACAACTAAAATATCAATGTCAGGATTAGTGACAGTCACAAAATATCCTTTGTCTTTTAAGGATGAATTTACAGACTAGACTAAAAGGGATAAGATTTTGAAAAATGCTATAGCTAAAAATTCCATAACTCCATTTGAGTTGGTAACCTTATACCCTCACCTTAAAGACAGACAAACACAGGCACAGTTCAGTGAGCAAAATTGGATCACTGGAAGTGTAATACTACCTGACACTATAACCCTGATAGCCTTCTAAAAACTTTGCAAAAGGAGCCATGAACTTTATGTCCTAACTTTGTTATGCCAGTTGAACCACATGAAGTATATAAAGGAGCAATACAGAATAAAGTTTGTTATAAAGAACATTGTCCCGGGTGTATACTATAGGTTATCAGATGACACCTATTATTTCAACTCCTAGAATTTGTAAACTAACTACTTACAAAAGATATGTGCCATAGTTGAATCTACTATAGTAGCATATACCTTAAAATTTAATAAAAGAATTTATGGCTAGTGTGAAAGATCATATGCAGCAAATATTTTCAAGAATTATATAGCCTACCATTCTAGATTTATCTCTTAAGCAGAACTACAGAAACAGGAAACATTTGCAGTGCCCATGGGGGTTAGTAGGAGGATTGATAGAAATTTTGATATCACAGTACCAGATAGAGGAAATCGATATAAAATTAGAAGATTTTAAAAGAACACAACAAAATGTCAATGCCTATGCCATGGAAGTTTTCTCATATTTAGAACTTCAGAAAAATATATATGAAATTGTGGATAACACTGAAGAACATGGTCAAAGTCCCAGTCTGGGTGGAGGTCAGAGATGCCAAGCAGAGCAGAGACATGACACCTGCAGCAGGGGAAGGAAGATTTATTAGCAGAAGGACAGCCTGGAAAGTTAACTCAAGAAATCAACTCCCGCTCCCCTTGATTTGGGTAGGAAATTTTAAAGAGAGTTGGGGTAAAGTTAGGCAGCTTTTTTATAGGTACTTAAGAGTTTGGCAGCTTTCCATTGGTGAAAACACTGTTTTAGTTATGCAAGGTTGTAACTGCTGGAGGCAGATATATAGGAAGGGAGTTTACCTAATAGTGCAACTGTGAAGGTTGAATAAGAGGGTTTATCACGAGGAGGCTGCTGCTGGAGGGTGAGAAATGTCAGTTTGGAAAGTTCCCAGAGGAGTGCCAAAAAGTCCATCCTTGCTTGTCCCTCTGGCTCAGCTCTCACACATGAGAGAAAGCAGAGGAATCATTGGACACTTTAAACACAGCAGTAGGTCAGATGGATTTTAACACACAAAAGATTAGGTAAACTATTGACAGAACAGCCAGAAAGCCAATGTACACGCTGTAACAGATGCTAAAAAGATGTGAGGGATATTTTAAAATAAGCACTTGTAAGAGGTAGATATTGGGTGCCAAGAACTGCTAATAATATGACTAGATCCAAATTAGATGTGATTTATGATAATAAATGTGATTGCTTAGGAGCATCTGGAATGCTAGTATTGGCCTTAAAAGGAGGAATACAAAAATCAGGATATTACACTATGGCAATACACCAATCTTGAAAATGAGTGTGCATGTTTAGAGAAGATCAAACATCTACAGAATTAAGAGGTATGTAGATGCCACTGAGTATGGAAGTGTGAACATTAGGTAATTACCTAATCTCTAGCTACACAGGGATAACAGAAATACACATAACTATGTCTTTTGCCAAAATGCCAAAGAAGCCACTAGCATATAATCTAGGTAATTGGGCTATGAAATGTTCTAAAAATAAAGGTGATATAACTGTTGGAATGAGTGAAATAATGAGGAATTTCTCCTACAAGGTTGTGTCAAATATCAACAAATTACAAATATAATGACTGATGGGAAAATTATAATACCTGGTCCGTAAAAGATAAAAGAACTCTGAGAATAAACAATGAGGCATATCATATTGCTGAAAAGGAATTAATTCTAATTAATGTAAATAAAACATTGGCAAAATAGGATCAGGTGAAATAGCACTTGGAGGAAGACATGGAACAGTCCATTCCTTCCTTATTTATTTTTAAATGCAATTTTATTGAGATATATTGCATATTCACATATCATATATTCACCCAAATTGTACAATCAGTGGTTCACAGTATCATCATATAGCTGTGCATTGATCATCACAGTAGATTTTTGAACATTCTCATTACTCCAAAAAAGAACAGTCAAAACATCCCATATTCCCCCTCTGCCTATTACTGATTTACTTATTTGTCTTTTTTTTTTCTTACTCATCTGACCATACATAGGATAAAGGGCATTTCACTCACAAGGTTTTCACAATCACAGGTTCACATTTTAAAAGCTCTGCAGTTATTCACTCATCTTCAAGAATCAAGGCTACTGGATTAAAGTTCGACAGTTTCAGGTATTTCCCTCTAGCTACTCTAACACACTAAAACTAAAACTAGTAACTAAAAGGGGTTATCTACATTCTGCATAAGCATAACCTCTAGAATGCTCTCTCAACTCTATTGGAAAGCTCTCAGCCACTGAAACTTTATTTCGTCTCATTTCTCTTCCCCCTAGCCTGGGTGAAGCCAACACGCTGCCCTCCAGAAGGGATGCACCTCTCTATTTCCTACCAGCTGTGAATAGGTACATCTCTCTCTCTCTCTCTACATATTCTCTCTGTTCATTTTAAGCAGTTTTTTTCACACTTCATACAGTCCAACCTAAGTAAAGCATCAGTGGTTCTTGGTATAATCACACAGCCATGCCTTCACCACCACAATACATCTGAGGATATTAACACATCTTTAGCAAAAATGCCCATACCCCTCCCCTCATCCTCTGCTTATTGGCATTTAGCTTTGGTATGTTGTCTTTGTAACATTCAGTTGACACATATTATAATGTTACTGCTAATTATAGGCCCTAATATGCATTGATTATATTTTCTCCATATTCAACACCATCCCATTTTCAGCACCATCCAATGTTGACATTCATTTGTTCTCCCTCATACAAAACATTTTTATGTTTGAATATTTCATCACTGTCATTCTTCACTCTAGTTATTATTAAAATATACCATCTCAGTCTTTATCTTTTATCTTTCCTTCTGGTGTCATATATGCCCAGTCCATTCCTTACTACAGAAGAAGGAACATGATCACGAAATACATTTAAAAAAAATAATAGTGGCATTAAATACTGCCATCATGGCGGCAAAACAAAACAAAAAACTTTGTAGCATGCCATGAGCCCTTGCACATCTATTAGTGTTATAAAAATGATATTTAATTGGAATAATTAATAATTAAATTGGAAGAATTGTTATGGTAGCATATTTGGATGGTTTGGAAAATTGAACTTTTGGAAATTTGTAGAATGGATGTTTGAACAAGTTAAAGAAATTATATCAGCTATTATAATAATTGTATCAGGAAATATAGTTTAAAATACTGATAAAAAGAGTGTGCAAAAATTTTGCAATCTAAATCAGAGTGGATTGTTATATATTGATGTGATATTAATGAATGTGAATCCCCAAAACTTAGCATGTTGACCACAAAATAGAATGCCAACAGAGTGAGGAAAAACACCAAAATAATGCACACATTTTGGCCACAAACAGAATGAAAATAAATCGAGAAAAGCATGTTTCTGTAGTTAACAATAACCAGACATTTTGTGAAGAAATTTTAAGGACTAGTTTAATGACAGCCAGATAGGTGCTTTTTTATAAAAATTCAGTGCAGACGCTGCCTCTATGATGGTCAGGTTGAGGCCTACTCAACTCTGGTCTCTGACGCCCCAGTGCAAATCCTGTGCTGTGAGAATGGCTGCCATTCTCGCTGACACCTGTAGTCAGATGCGTACCTTACATTTAGATCTTCCACGACCCGGGCCTGCCTCCCACGTTTCCTCCTTGAAAGGTGTTCGCTAGGAGTCAAAAGGCTCTCAGGCGGACAGACTTTAAAGGCTCTGACATCTTCCACTTTTAAATGGATTGTGTGCCTTAAGCTGATTATTGGGCATTGGAAATATTGGGAGCTGCAATTAAGTGAGCAAATAAATTGCATTGAGCATTCAGACTGTTGTCATGTGGGACACGTTTTCAAATACCAACTTTACTTTCAGCTTCCAGCTGCTTTCAGTTTGTTGCAAGTACGTTTCCACAACATTCCGTTCAGTGTAACGCCACACCTGTTTCCTCAGCTTTACTCACTGACACTGGCAAGGTTAAGTCATATATCTGATTGGTAAATTTTGGGAAAATAACCAGTTAGCTCTGTTTGACTCACTGTTTCCTCTTGATGGCTTCTCTGGCCACTAACATGCTGCTGTGTTCCTCCAAGTATATGTAGGGCCCTCATATTGACCTGCTCTACTTTCGAATTACATGCAACTAAATCTGCTGAATTGTGAAGTCAGTGTTAACAAGCCCACTTGCCTAAGAAACATAAAACTTTGTTCCCTTTTCTTGTTGATTTGGCTTCAATCAACAATAAAGTTATTTTGGCTATTATCTTTATGTTTTGTGATCTTTCTCAAATTAATCATATTGGGTGGAGAAGAGAGTTTTTTGTAGTTGGTCTCTATTCGGAAACCTTGACATCTGGTTTCTATAATTACATTTTATTTCTAATCCAGGCCAGGTAAAACTATAAAGCCACATGCCCCACTGCCTTCTTTCCTTCTGTAAAACTTAGGACAACATTTACAATGTAAGAAATTTATGTCAAAAAAGAGAAAGGAGGGATATTGCCATGTGAAGGAAAGTTAAGTAATCCAAGAATTCCCACGCAGCAGGAACTCTACCGACCTCAGGAGTTAGCAAACCTCTGAAACTGTGAGCCAATACATTCCTATTTTTAAGCCAACCCATTGTGTGGTATTTGTCAGGAAATGAAGACAATATATTGCTTTATCATTCATGGCTATATTTGACTATTTCTTATCTGGCCTACATTTGTATATAGACACAATATAAATACATACATATACATGCAATTGTTAAATAGTAATTTTGTTTATCTGTTTTTATGTAACAAAGCACCTCAGAAACTTAATGATATAAAATTATATTTTGTCTTCAAAGATGCTGTGAATAAAGAATACAGACAGGGAAAACAAAGCATGGTATGTTTCTGATCCATATCTGTCACTCCAATGGGAAGACTCAGATGTCTGGGTGTTGAAATATTCTGCAAATTTTTCAATCAGATTTGGAACCTGAGCTGTGATGACTTGGAGACTGTGTTCAGTTGGGAATGGAGAACAGAGGGATACCCATTTCCACAGCATGGCGACCTCAGGGTATTGTCTGATTCATGCACAGTAGCTCAGAACTCCTTTTGCAACTGCTCTAGCAAACAAAGTGGCAACTGTACTGTATTTTGAGACTTAGCATCACATGTTAAATAGTGTAATTTCTGATGTACTCTACTTGTAAAAGCAGTCACAAGTCTGTCTGTACTTAAAGGGAGGTGATACAGACCCTTTTCATTGGAAAGAATGTTAAAAAAAAACAATCTTTTTAGCCAAAACAAATAGTGTTAATGATAAATATTTAAAACAACATTTCTTATAGCAGCGAGGTGTTGGTTGCCCTTTATTTCATTCACTTGAATAAAAAATTATCATTAGATTTTAAAGTGTAACTGGCTTTTCCTATATATTTTAAGTAAAAGACAAATCGTGGGGTCTCTAGAATATTGATATTGAGTCCCCCCCATTTTATCCAGTATTGAAATTGCACAAAACAATGTTGTGTTTCCCTAAGAGAGAAGAATTTTCAGGTAAGCTATAAGGCAGCTTAATTTTTCTGTGGGTGAAGAAAAGGCAAAGCCCTGGTTGAAAGCATGAGGTTTCTACTGTAAAAATGGGAGCAAGGGGACTAACCTCTGTAACTGTGCTGGTTTGAAACTGTTGTGTACTCCAGAAAAGCCATGTTCTTTAATCCTGATTCAATATTCTTTAGGGTGGGAACTTTTGATCAGTGTTTTCCCAAGGAGAGGTGACCCACCCAATTGGGGGTGGGGCCTTTTGATTAAGTTGTTTCTATGGAGATGTGTCTCCACCATTCAAGGTGTGTCACATAGTGAAGTCCTTCAAAAGAGAGTCATTTTGGAAAGAGCTCAGAACTGACATGGACAGAGATATTTGGAGATGCAAAAAGAGAATCCCCCTGGGGAAGCTGTTTGAAGTCAGAAGCCAAAGTAACAGCAGACGCTAGCCATGTGCCTTCCCAGATTGGCTTTTTTTATGTCAAGGTATCTTTCTTTAGATGCCTTAGTTTGGCCTTAGAACTATAAACTTGTAATTTAGTAAATTCCCTTGATAAAAGTCCATCCATTTCTGGTACATTGTATTTCCAGCACTATTAACTAAAACAGTAACCAAAATTCAGGAAAAAATTAAACAGCTATAGGTTGTTACAAAAGTGAAAACTGTCTTTCACTGCTTAGCCCATTCTCCCCATTCCTTACCAGTCTGGACATCCATGATACCACAGTTCTTACCGTCATCTCCTT
Organism: Myrmecophaga tridactyla; assembly: GCA_004026745.1. Lineage (NCBI taxonomy): Eukaryota > Metazoa > Chordata > Mammalia > Pilosa > Myrmecophagidae > Myrmecophaga > Myrmecophaga tridactyla. Next base: position 12,668 of record PVIY010007795.1, on the reverse strand, counting down.
ATATGTCTATCTTTCTGAAATCCCTATTCTGTTGGTTAGTCTTACTTTAAATGGAACAAATATACTTCTGGTTATTACTTGCTTGGACCCACTAATTCAGAGGGCTAGCTGTTTTCCAGCTCTTCTCTTGCTGTACCTTTCCCTATGAGGTGTCAGAGCCAGTGAGTCTATTCCACCTTCTAGACCATTCTTCAGCTGCCACAATCCAGGATCCCCTACCCCAAGGCCACAATCGGGTCTATGAAGACTTCTCCCTGGGTTAGTCTTCCTAAGGACAGACCTCTGCCACCGTAAAGACTTGAAGGATGGTCAAGTGTTGGCATTTGCTTGGAAGAAGGGGTATGGATAGAGCTTGAACGTGTGGACTGGGTTGTCCAAATATATTTTGTGAGGTCCTTTAAGGTAGTGGTTTCAGTTGGGTAGGGCTGTGGACCAGAGCCTTCACTTGTACTCTGGTTCTGACCTCACAAATGTCAGGCTGTTTTTCATTTGGTTAAAAAAAATAAGTGGTAAATTATAAACTACCTCTTCCTCCTTATTCTCTCTTCAAATTGACATTTGAATTTCTTTTGTTAACATATGAGTCAGTACAGATGGAAACATTAATATATTTGAGGCTATCTGTGTTCATATTTGTCCAAATAAAAGGTACAGGGTGTTCAGTCACCAATGGAAGCATTCACTCTTGGCATGCTGAGTCGAAACTCTGAGCACACATTCCAGAGAGATATTATTATATGGTGATTAGAGCATATGGAATAGAATTGCTTGGGAAGTGCAATACTTCATGGAGTAAATGGTTTCTAGGAAAAAAGCATTTTAATTAGGTTGGCCCAAAAACTATAAAATAAATAAAACTGGAAAATGTGTTACAAATGAAGTGATTTACAAATGAATTTCTTTGCTGTGAATGATTTGTACACAGAAGATTGCCTTTAGGTCAATTATACTGAAATGGAGAGCAAAACAAGTCTATCATTTAAAATTCTCCTGATTAAAATAGTATCATTTAACCTAAATTCTTCTATATATAGAAACTTTTCAGAGGACTAGAGTGCAAAAATAAATAAAGGAAAAGTGATATTTGGGTTAAGCAGCCAGTTTAGCTCTGGTTCCAAATACCTTTCAGTTTTATGGGGTATTATTTGAGAGTCAGAATCTCAAATACAGAATATTCAGGTCTTTGAAAACATGTCATCACTGTTTGATTGAGAGAAATTGCTTAAAGTCTTACCGTTGTGTCATCTAAAATCACATACTTTCTGAAAAATTCTGGGGCTAAGTTTGAGAAACACAATTATTGAAGTTGCCCCTTGATAAAAGGTGAAGAAAGAAGGGTGACACATTTGGATCGGGCAGTTTGCATATCTCTTGAACTAGTTACTTTAGTGGACAATCTTAACTTGAAAATAAAAGTGCTTTTTCCCACTTGAAGCAATGGGGAGAAGTACTCTTTCCCAACATTGTTACAGGGCACATATGATGCAACAAAATAACTCTTCTTCTTTCCTCTCATTTTCTTTCAGAATCTCTGGTGGTATCAGTTTTGTTTGTATAATTATTTAATTTTAACTAATACTGTCTAGGACTCTGAAACTTTTTCAAAGGAGATGGGGCTTGAAGTCTAAATGAGGGTTGCCACATTGAATTACCCTTAACAATCCCTTAACGACCCAGAGTCTTTAGGCACCAGTATGTGCTACCAGGGTGAGTAAACACCTTAGTCATAATGTATATTCCTGGTGTGTTAAAGGGCATTTTATTTTTGTCCCTTAATGGATAAGATGTCTTATTCAAAGTGTTGACCAACAGTTCCAATATGGAGAATTATTTTACGTTTTTATGAAGTCCTCAAATTTTCACAAAATTAAGCATGGGTAGGCTCAACATGAGAGCCGTGTAAATATATTTTGCACATTTCTGAGTTGATAGAATATATAATTTAGATCACCTACCTACTATACCTTGAATAGCATGGGATAAAGAATTTTTAAAAAGTTAATTCAAGTAGAGAACTAAAGATTTAAAAAGAAAAATAGAAGAAAGGAAAATAGCAAAGGAGATGATTATATGAAGTGGTTTTTTGGAAGAGTAGGAGACCAATGGACAGAAAAAGATACTTGGGGACATGTCATGGACCTGACGCCTTTTTTCTTTACTAGAAAAGTTTTGAGTTTACAGAACAATCATACATAAAATACAGGATTCCCATATACCACCCCACCAACAACAACAACTTGCCTTGCTGTGGAACATCTGTTACAATTGATGATAGAACATTTTTTATATTTGTACTATTAGTTAAAGTCCATGGTTTAACTTTGGGTCCATTGTGTAGTGTAGTTCCATGGATTTTTTTTTAATTTATTCTCTTACCATACATACAACATATTACTGCTTTTACTCCTATTCAGATACATATTTCAGTGCTGTTAATTGCCTTCACAATATTGTGCTTCCATCATCATCCATCCACTACCAAAACATTTCTATCATTCCAAATAGGAACCATGTACATTTTAAGCCTCATCTTCCCATTTCCTATCCCTACTCTGCCCCCCGTAACCTATATTCTAGATCCTGACACTATGAGTTTGCTTATTCTAATTGTTTCAAATCAATTAAGCCATACAATATTTGCCCTGTTGTATCTGGATTATTATTTCACTCAACCTGTCTTCAGGGCTTATCCATGTTTTCACATGTGGCAGGACTTCATTCTTTTTATATTTGAATAATGTTCTATTGTGTATATATATATGTATATATATATATATATATATATATACATATATATACCACATTTTGTTTATACAGTCATCAGTTGATGGACATTTGTGTTGCTTTCATCTTTGGCAATTGTGAATAATGCTGTTATGTACATTGGTGTGGAAATATCTGTTCAAGTTCCTGCTTTCAATTCTTTTGAGGTATATACCTAATAATGGGATTACTGGGTCATATAGTAGGTCTATATTTAGCTTTCTGAGCATCAGCCAAACTGTCATCCATGCAGCTGCACCATTTTCCATTAACACCAGCAATGAATGAGTATTTCTATTTATCTGAATCTTATCCAACACTTGTTGTTTTCAATGTTTTGGTTTTGTTTTGTTTTTTTAGTAATTGCCATTCTAGTGGGTAAAAATGGTATCTCATTATGGCTTTGATTTGCATTTCCCTCATGGCTAATGACATTGATCATCTTTTCATGTGCTTTCTGGCCATTGGTATATCTTCTTTGGAGAGCTCTCTGTTAAAGTCTTTTGCCCATTTTTCATTGAACTGTTTGTCTTTTTGTTGCTAAGTTGAAGGATTTCTTTACATATTCTGGATAGAGTCCTTTATTAGTTATGAGGTTTCCAAAAATTTTCTCCCATTGTGTAAGTTATTGTTTTAGTTTCCTGATAAAACCCTTTGGAGAATAAAAGTTATTGATTTTGATGAGGTCTCATTTATCCGTTTTTGCTTTTGTTACTTGTGCTTTAGGTGTAAAGTCTAAAAAACCATTGCCTAAGACAATTTCCTGAAGATACTTTCCTAAACTTCTTGGAGGAATTTTATATTTCTAGTTCTTATATTAAGATCTCTGATCCATTTTGAGTTGATTTTTGTATCTGGTGGGAGGTAGGTACCTTATTTCTTTTTTTACAAATGGAAATCCAGTTTTCCCAGCACCATTTGTTGAAGAGACTATTCTTTTCCAATTGAGTGGTTTTTGCAAAATAGTCAAAAATCAGTCGGCCATAAATGTGAGGGTTGATTTCTGAGCTCTCAGTCAATTCCATTGATCTACATATCTGTTGTTCTGCCTGTAACAAGTTGTTTACATTGCGGTGGCTTCGTAGTAAGTCTTAGGATCGGGAAGTGTGAGATGTCTAACTTCATTCTTTTTAAGATAGCTTACCCCTTGCTCTTCCATGTAAATTTGGTGGTTGGCTTTTCCATTTCTGCAAAGGAGGTTAATGGAAATTTTTACTGGTATTGCATTGAATCTATAAAGTGCTTTGGGCAGGATTGACATCTTAACAATATTTAGCCTTTCAATCCATGAACATGGAATGTCTCTCCACTTTTTTAGGTTTTCTTGATTTCTTTAGCAATATTTTGTAGTTTTCTGTACACAAGTCCTTTAAATGTAGGTTAGATTTATTTCTAGATATTTGATTTATTTGAGTTGCAGTTATAAATGGAATTTTTTCTTGATTTCTCCTCCTGATTGTTTATTACTTATATATAGAAGTGCTACTGATTTGGGGGTGTTGTTCTGTACCCTGCCACTTTGCTGAATTCATTTATTCCCTGTAGGAGCTTTCTTGTGGTGTTTTCAGGATTCTATCTAAATATAGCATCATATCATCTACAAATAGGGAAAGTTTAATGTCTTCCTTTCCGATCTGGATGATTTTTATTTATCTTTCTTGCCTGCTTGCTCTGATTAAAACATCTAGTACTATTTTGAATAACATTGGTGAGAGTGGACATACTTGCCTTATTCCTGATCTTAGAGGGAAAGCTTTCAATCTTTCACCATTAAGAAGGATGTTATCTTTGGGCTTCTCATTTATGCCCATTTTCATGTTGAGGAAATTTCCTTCCATTCCTAGTGTTCTAAGTGTTTCTCTCAAGAAATGGTGCTGTATTTTGTCAAGTGTCTTTTCTGCATCAAAAAACTGATCATATAGGTTTTTCCCTTCATTCTGCTAATGTGGTATATTACATTAATTGATTCTCTTACTTTGAATTAGCATTGCATACCAGTGATACACCCTACTTGATCATAGTGTATAATTTTTTTATTATAGCTGTTGGATTTGGTTTACTAGGATTTTGTTGAGGATTTTCCAATTATATTCACAAAATATTTGGTCTGTAGTTTTCTTTTCTTGTGTTATCTTTATTCAGCTTCATGATGAGGGTAATATTGACCATGCAGAATGATTTAGGGAATATTCCCACCTATTCAATGTTTTGGAATAATTTGAGCCAAACCGGAGTTAACTTTTCTTGGAATGTTTGATAGAACTCCCCTGTGAATTGGATCCTAGACTTTTCTTTCTTGGGAAGTCTTCAATGACTAAATCATTCTCTTTGCTAGCAATTGTTCTGTTGAGATCTTCTATTTCTTCTTGAGTCAATGTAGGTATTTTTTGTGTTTCTAATAATTTGTCCAGTTCATTTAGGTTTTCTAATTTTTGGCATACAGCTGTTCATAGCACTCTGATAGTGCTTTTTATTTCCACAGGGTTAATAGAAATGTCCCCCTTTTCATTTTTGCTTTTCATTATGTGTATCCTTTCTTTTTTTTCTTTTCCACTATAGCTAAATGACTGCCAGTTTTATTGAGCTTTTCAAATAATTAATTTTTGTTTTTTTCTGATTCTCTGTATAGTTTTTCATTTTATATGCCATTTAGCTCCACTCTAATCTTTGTCATTTCCTCCCTTCTGCTCACTTTGGGTTTGGCTTGCTCTTCTTTTCCTAGTTCTTCCAGTTTGAGGTTAGATCTCTGATATGAAGTCTTTCTTCTTTTTTTATTGTAAGCATTTAGAATATATATATGTATTCACTGAAGCCCATAAGTTTTGATAAGTTGTATTTTAATTTTCATTTGCCCCAAAATATTTCCTAATTTCCCTCATGATTTCTTCTATGAGTCATTGATTGTTTAAAAGCATGTTGTTTATTTTTGACATAGGAGTGAAGCTTTCATTTTCCCCTGTTATTGATTTCTAGTTTAATCCCATTGTTGCTGGAGAAGATACATTGTATGATTTCAGTATTTTTCAATTTATTCAGACTTGTTTTGTGACCCAACATTAGGTCTATTCTGAAGAATCATCTGTATGCATTTGTGAAGAATGTGTATTCTATCTTTGTTAGTTGTGGTGTTCTACATAAATCCGTTAGATCTAATTGGTTGAGTATATCATTTGAGTCCTGTACTTCCTTATTGATCTTTTGACTAGATATTCTATCCATTATTGAGAGTGGTACATTAAAGTCTCCTACTATTAATGTAGAAACTTCAATTTCTCCCTTCAAATCTGTCAGTATTGGCTTCATATATTTTGGCCTTTGTTGTTAGGTGCATGTATATTTATAATTGTTACATATTTCTGTTGAATAATACTTTATCAGTATATAATGACCAACTTTGCCCCACATGAATGTTTTGACTTAAAGTCTATATTATCTGATATTAGTATAGCCACCTCAGCTCTCTTTTGGTTATTATTTGCATGGTATATATTTTCCATCCTTTCGCCCCCAATCTACTTGTATGCTTGAATTTAAGGTGAGTCTCTTATAGAAAGCATATAGTTGAGTCTTATATTTTATCCATCCTTCCAATCTCTGCCTTTTAACTAGAGAGTTTAACCCATTTACATTTGAAGTCACTGTGGCAAATACAGGGATTTCTTCTATCATTTTGATATTTTGCTTTTGTAAATCTTATTCCTTTTTTGTCCCTCATTTCTGTTGATGCCTAATTTTATATTTATTTCCTTTTCTGTCTTGTACCATATTGAGTGCCTTCTCATTTCTAGCTGGAGATATTTTTCATCCATATTGCTGTGGATACATGGTGGTTAAAATTTAACATTCTAAATATATAACAATCATATGTGGTTTGATATTGACTTAACTTCAATAGCATACACATATACTTTTCCTATACCCCTGTGTCCCCACACCATTTTTTGGTACTTGTTAATACTTATATCTTTGTACACTGTATATCCAAAAACATATATTTAATATTAATTTGTATGCATTTACATTTTAGCCCCTGTAGGAAGTAAGAAGTAGAGTTATACACAAAACAATACAATGCAATAATACTGGGATTTATATTTATCCAAATGGTTATCTTTACCCTAGGTCTTTTTTCTTTATTCTGCTTTGAACCACTATCTAGTGGTCTTTCCTTTCAGTCTATTTCCTTTTAATATTGCTTTTTTTTTTTTTTTTTTTTTTTTTTTTGTATTGTGTGGCAGGGTCACCTTTCATTATTTTTCCATGTGAGTATCCTGCTATTCCAGCAACATTTGTTGAATTTTTTGTTTGTTTGTTTTGCTTGTTTGTTTGTTTTTGGGGGAAGTGCATAGACCAAGAATTGCACCCAGGTCTTCTGTATAGTAGGCGAGAATCTCTTAGCTTTTATTTTAATGTGAATGTCTTCATCTCTCCATCATTTTGAGAGTCTCACTGGATATAAAATTCTTGGCTGGCAGTTGTTTTCTTTCAGCACTTTAAGTATATAACCCAATGCCTTCTTGCTTTCATGCTTTCTGATGAGAAATCGCACTCAATCTAATCAAGACTACTATGTACATAACAACTGCTTTTCTTTTGCAGCTTTTAGAAGTCTCTTCTTGTCCTTTGCATTTGATACTGTAGTCAATATATGATTGTGCTTATTTTTTCATTTTTTTGGTGTTTTCTCAGCATCTTGGATGTTCATATTCATTTATTTTCCTAAATTTAGGAAGTTCTCTGTTGTTATTTCTTTGTTCTTTCTCTCCCTTTCTCATTTTCTTATCATTCTGAGATTCCTATAATACATATATTGGTATGCTTGATGTGTCCCATAGCTGTCTTACACTATTTTTGCTTTTAAGGTTTCTTTTTTCTTTTTGCGTCTTTACCTGATTCATTTCAAATGTCTTATTTTCAAGTTCACTTGTCCCTTTTCTCCTAGCTCCAATTTACTCTTGAAACCCTCCTGGACATTTTTTATTTCACTTATTGCAGTCTTCAACTCCAGGAGTTCTGCTTGGTTCTTGTTTAAAATTTCTTTCTCTTTGCTTAGACTCTCATATTACCCATCCATTGTTTTCCTGTTAGCCTTTAGCTCTTTCTCTGTACTTTCTTTAATCACCTTTAGCATTTTTAAAATTTTTTTACAGTCTTTTTTGGTATTTATGGGCTTGAATCTAAAATGGGACCAGTAGTTTTGGTAGCGTGTTTTTCCTTTGTCAAGTTTGGGCACAAAGTAAGTGGAATATTGAATTTAACCAGGGATGAGATCATGAAAAATGAGTTATGAGTAAGGGTGAGAGATGTAAGAAAGAGGAGCAAGTATGCAAGGAAGTAATTAGAATGATCTATCATGAAATATTTACTCAATAATGCCATTAGGACAAGGTCATTAAAAATCATAGATATAATAATAATTACTAGAATTAATTACTCCCTAGATGTCAAGCACTGGTCCAACATTGTTATCACTTCATTTAAATTTTAATAAAATCCCATTTAAATAGATACATTATTATCTCCATTTTATAAGTAAAGAGAATGAACAATTAAATACCCTAAATCATTTAGTTAGTAGTTATAGCATAGTCATAAATATCTGTAGGACACAGAAGTAGGATGTAACCATGGTGAAGTAAAACTAAAATAAATAAGCAAAAGATTTTGGGGTTGGAAGAGATGGAGCTTGTCAAAGTGTGAAAAATGAGAAATGCAATAATACTAAGGTACAATATTAAAATAGAGAAAACATTTTTGGAACTAGTTAGCCAATGATTGTTGAAAGGAGTAGAAGAAAATAGGTAGCCTGATCTGCTTGATATGTTGGCATGAAAGAATACTTATGAAGAATGGATATTTAGTGTCTTCAAGCAGGAAGCCCACATACAAATATACGAACAGGAATATCTTAATTAATACTGAAAGAATCCACAAAACAAGAAGATCCTATGGAAAGAGATTTAATGAAAAAGATTTTAAAATGTAATGAAAATTCTTGGAAATTTAAAAAGAACAAGTGAAAACTAATATTTAAGAGTTAAAAATTTCAATAGTAGAGCATAAGTGGACACTTATGAAAAGTGAATTAGTGTAATAGTTAAATCTATACTATAAAAAAATCAAGAAAAGAAAAATATGAATGAGCAATCTTTTTATTGTTTATATAGTTTTGTCTTTGCCAGAATGTTATATAGTTGGAATCTTAAAGAATATAGCTTTTTCAGGCTTGCTTCTTTCATTTAACAATATACATTTACAGTCATTCTATTTCTTTTCATGTCTTGCTAGCTCCTTTTTTTTTAACCCCTGAATAGTAATTCATTGGATGAATGCACCAGTTTGTTCAGCCATTCATCTATGGAAGGACACCTTGGCTGCTTCCAAGTTTTGGCAATTTTGAATAAAGTTGCTATAAACATTCACGTGCAGATTCTTCCATGGACATGTTTTCAGCTATGTTGGGTAAATACTTAGGAGGGTTTAACTTTGCTAGAAACTGTTTGTCTGTCTTCCAAAGTGGCTGTATCTTTTTGCTTTCCCACCAGCAATGAACGAGTTCTTGTTGCTTCATATCCTTGACAGAATTTGTTATTGTCAGCTTTTTGGATTATATACATTCCATTTGCCTTATCTTGACTTTGTAAGTGGAACTTACACAACTTCAAAATTCATAATGCCTCTACAATTGAAGTTTGGGTAAAAAAGGAAAAAAAGACTATTTACCTAAGTGGTACAGTTTTTATCCAAAAGCTGGTAAAATTCTCAGAAGCAGAGGGAACTACCTTATTCAAGAGCTTAGAAATTCCAGTATGACATTTCCTGGAAAACCACCAGGATGTCAATCCCAATGAATTTAGGAGAGATAATAAAGCAAGAAACCTTACCTATCTTCTAACTGGTACATGAAACAGTTTATTAATGGGGATAAAGTGCAAACTGTAAATTCTTCCATTTTACTGGGACAGTAGCTACATTTACAACAGAAATCATAAGATAATTGTGGTTTTTTGAATAAGCAGTAAGAAGTTGCAGAAACATCTTTCTCAAAGCACAAGTAAGCAGTTAAAAGACTGCAGTAACAAGGCAAGTGCTGAATCACAATAAAGGTTATTTTAAAAGTGGTAAAGTGTCTTGTGGTATCCTGGTTGGTCCTCCTTCAACCCTTACCAGCTCATTATGGAGCTAGCCTGTGCTCCCAGCGTGGATCCTGGCCCCAGTTCTGCAGAGAGCAGAGCAATCCTCACGCATGTACTGGGAACACATATTCCTGGCCTGATCTGTCTGGTGGTGGCCCAAGAGTTCATAGTCCCAGAACTTGTCCTGCATGTATAAGGCAGTTCACAGAGTTCTCTTATAGAAGGTTATGGGATAGTAGTCAAGGGGCTCCTGGGGCAAGGGATCACTTGTAAGATATACAATACATAGCCCAGAACCATGAGGAAGCTGTTTCCTAGAGAGAGGGGACATTCCTACTATGTAAACAGAGAAATTCCTAGGGTCACATGTATATGTCCTGTGCAAAAATGATCAGGGAGGCCCTTATTCTTTGGACTGGAGCTATTCCTTAAACTCATTGTATGGATACATTCCAAAGGAAAGCCTCCCACAGGCCAATCTACAAACACTGGGAAAGGTGTTTTCTTTTTCATTTCCTTTTTTTTTGTTAGCTTCTTGCATTTAAGGAAAACTCTGTCATAACACTATGTGGAAACAAGCTTAAGGAACTGACACCTCAGAGTCTAAATTCCAGCAAAAATATTAAAATATCAAAATATCCAAGTTTCAACAAAACATACAAAGAAACAGGAACTGATGTCCCAGGCAAAGAGAAAATTAAAGCATTAGAAACCATCGATAAGGAAGACCAGACATGGGACATACTAGACAAAAGCTATTAAAAATTGTTCCCAAATATGTTCAAAGAGCTAAAGGAAAACCTGGACACAAAACTAAAGGATATCAGGAAAAACAGACGAACACAAAGAGCTTATCAGTAGAGAAATGGAAGTTATGTAAAAGAACCAAATAGCTGAAATAATGAGCAATACATCACACACATGGGGGAGTCAATAAGATTAAGTGCTGATTTCTCATCAGAAACCACAGAGGTGAGTGGCAGTGGATGGCATATGTAAAGTGTTTAATGCAAAAAATCATCAGCTAAGAATTCTATATCTGGCAAAACAGTCTTCCAAAAGTGCAGGAGAGGTGAAAACCTTCCCAGATAAACAAAAGCTGAAGGTGTTCAGTCACCACTAGACTGGCTCTTCAAGAAATGCTAAAAAGAGTTCTTCAAGGTGAAAAGAAAGAACACTAGACAATAGATTGATAATGTCACTGAGAAATTAGGATTTATGGGATAATTTTAATTACTAAATTATTATATAAATGTTCCTTTTGCTTTTGAGATTTTGGAACTGACAAAGGGAAGCACCAGGAAGCCTGAAATATAATTAAGTTGTTTTGGGCATCCAAAGGGATTGTAAAAAGCCCTTTTTTTAACCTGGTGGCTACCAGAACTATCACGCCCCTTGTCTGATTCTTCTCTAACAAGCCACAGCACTAAGGAAAACAGTAACTAACTAGCCTCTGTCCCTTACTTTTGTAAATTATATCTGCTGGGCTCTTCCATAGAAAGATAGATAGCTCTGCCTTTTTATGTTAACTTATGCTAATAATGTTTTCTTTTAGGCTCTGTGAGCTCTGCCATTTGGCACTGCTAGGCTCTGCCAATGAAGGATAAATAGCTCCTTTCAATTTATGTTAACTTATGTTAACATTGTTTTCTTTTCACCTTTGAACTCACTATCAACACTATTTTCTTGTAAATGATCTCATCTCCCTGTGCCAGATCCCTCAGTCTCCTTTGGTCCTTTGGGGAGAGAGATTTTGGGCGGCTAGGCTGTCTGGTCTCCTTCTGCATGTGTAGTAATAAACCCTTTCTCTCTTTGAAACCCCATGTCTCAGAATTGGTTATTGAGTGTGTTGGGCAGAAGAATCCATCGCCTTTGTCTGGTAGCAATACCACATGAAGAAATAAGAATTTCTGGGAAGGGTAACAGCATGGGTGACTAGAATTATTGTATTTGTGGTTTGTAGCTCCACTTCTTATTTCCCACAAGATCTAAAGGCAAATGCATAAATGTGATGATAAGTGAGTAGTTCTGGACTCATTATGCACAGACATATAACTTCTGATAAGAGTTACATAAGGTTGGAGAATGGAGGGGTATAGGAACATGGTTGGTATACAATTGAAGTTAAATTTGTATCTAAGTAAACTGGGGTGCTACCGATTTAGGATGTTACATGTAAGTCCCAGGGTAACTGCAAAGAAAATATTGGAGAATATGCAAGCTCACAGAGACAGAAATAAGTTGCTAGGTGTGGTTGGGAGGGGTGATGAGGGAATGGAGATTTAATTTATAATGGATGAAAGCTTTCTGTTCAGGGAGAAGAGAAAGTTTTAGTAATGGGAGGTGGTGTAAATATGAGCAATCCCATGGAATGATGTGCTTGGCAAGGTGCGGTAGTTAGATTCAGTTGTCAACTTGGCCAGGTGAAGGTGCCTACTTATGTTGCTGTGGACATGAGCCAATGGTATGTGAACCTCATCTGTTGCTCATTACATCTGCGGTCAGCTAGGAAGCATACCTGCTGCAATGAATGATGTTTGATTTAATTGGCTGGTGCTTAAACGAGAGAGCTCAATGTAGCACAGCCCAAGCAGCTCAGCATACCTCATCTCAGCACTCGCAGCTCAGCCCAGGCCTTTAGAGATACAGAAAGAAACACCCCTGGGAAAGTTGTTGGAACCCAGAGGCCTGGAGAGAAGGCCAACACAGGTCACCCTGTGCCTTCTTGCATAAGAAAGAACCTCAGTTGAAAGTTAGCTGCCTTTCCTC
>PVIY010007794.1:0-80265 GCA_004026745.1 Myrmecophaga tridactyla | reverse complement strand
GTTATGTCTCCTCTTCCCTTTCTGACCTTATTTATTTGCATCGTCTCTCTTCTTCTTTTTGTCAATCTTGATAAGGGTCCATCAATTTTATTGATTTTCTCATAGAACCAGCTTCTGGTTTTATTGATTTTCTCAATTGTTTTCATGTTCTCAATTTCATTTATTTCTGCTCTAATCTTTGTTATTTCTTTCCTTTTGCTTGTTTTGGGGTTAGTTTGCTATTCTTCCTCTAGTTCTTCCAACTGGACAGTTAATTCCTGAATTTTTGCCCTTTCTTCTTTTTTAATATAGGCATTTAGGGCAATAAATTTCCCTCTTAGCACTGCCTTTGCTGTGTCCCATAAGTTTTGATATGTTGTATTTTCATTTTCATTTGCCTCAAGATATTTACTGATTTCTCTTGTAATTTCTTCTTTGACCCACTGGTTGTTTAAGAGTGTGTTGTTGAGCCTCCACTTCTTTTATTGTTTTGATCTATCTTATGACTTTATAAGTTGTAGATTACTGATAGCTATGCAAATAATTCTTGTATGTAGACAAACAAAAAACTCTGTCTGGTGGAGGGATGATTGAATTCCCTACCTCTCTTTGGAAAAAGTCACTTGCACATTCATTTGTATATTCACTATCATATTTCTGATCTTTCTATGCCTCTGCTTTTTAAATTATTTTTGGACCAATTGTACCACTTTCTGGTTACCACAGTAAGTAATGAGTTAAATAAAATCTGTGATGTGTGTTCATTTTATATTTGCATGAAATTCATAACTATATTCTCTTTAAAAATTATCCTCCAATAATACTCTTTCTTCATCTTCAGTCTCTTTCTGAATATCTTAATCTTTTTTTTTTTTTTTTTTTTTTTAACATGGACAGGCACCAGGAATTGAACCCAGGTCTCCAGCATGGTCGGCAAGAAATCTGCCACTGAGTCACTTTTGCACTGCCTGAATACCCTATCATTTTTAAAACAAAATAGAAATATAAGTTGTAAGTATAAATTTAACTGTTAAAATTTTCTCTGACTTTAAAATTCTATGCACTAAAACCTTTTTCAGATTGAGTAATTGGCACATTACCACTGGTATGCAACAATATAAATGTATTCTAAATACTAATGAATAATTTGTAAACAAAGGTAAAACATTACTAGACATGTATTCCTTAATTATATAGGTGTGAGTTGTCCCCACCATTAAGGATTGAGTTGGGGCCCCCACAAAACCTAAAAGTGTGGAACTGTAACCCATACCAAACACATTAAAAGAATTATACATCATGACCAAGTAGGATTCATCCCAGGTATGCAAGGATGGTTCAACATAAGAAAATCAATTAATGTAATACACCATATCAACAAATCAAAGCAGAAAAACACGTGATCATCTCAACTGATGCAGAAAAAAGCCCCTGCTCCTGTGGGTGTGGCCGCATTGTAAATAGGATCTCTAGGAGATGTTACTTCAGTAAAAATGCGGCCTCACTAAATCAGGTTGAGCTTTATTTAATCCAGATAGCTGGAGAGCTTTATAAACAGAATGAAATTCAGATAGAGAAAAAGAGAAGGGTGGGGACAGCCAGAAACTGGAATTCAGCAGAACTTGGAAGAGAAAGGAGAAGGCGCCACCATGTGTAATGCCATATGATGGAAAAGCCAAGGAACACCAAGAACCGCTGGCCAACCAGAAGATACTTTCCCAGCTAATGATAGATTCTGAGACCATGAGTCAATACATTCCTGTTGTTACACCAATCCATTGTATAGTATTTGTTTTAGCAGCTGGAAAACTAAACACACACACTCCCATCTCACTAGTTTATTTAGGTCATCAATTATTGTTAGTTTAGATTCATATTTTTTGCTATAATGAATCAGAACTTAGCTAGTCCTGCTTTTTATTTGTGTCTGCAGCACTGAATACCTTGTTCTCATACATAAGTATATGAGATGAGAGTGGACTGAGCTGTGTTAGTAGTATCACTCAATTCGTTAAATGCCTTCAAAGGTAACTGCCCAAAATCACACAGTGATCAATTGTCAAAAGTCATTTTTAATGGTCTATTTAGATGACAACTAATTAGGTCCATCTTAAATTTTGATAAAAGCAATGAATTGGAAACCATCTGACTTGCAAATGTGTTTATTACTCATCTTTAATAAAGTTGGTTTTCTAAAGTTTATAGCATTACATCATAGGTTGTATTCACATTCCATATATATTAGTATAAGTTCTGCTTTTAAGTACGTGAAAAACAATGGCGAGAGAGAAAGAGAAAGGTATCAGATTCAGGGACAAATTCGAGTTTCATGCAGCCTGAAATAAATATAATTCGAGGGGAGGGCCTCTTTATGAAAAAGAATACAATGTTATAACATCAAAACTAACTATCCTTGATACCCAGAGGGGCCAGCCTCTCCAGAACATCAACTAGCACCAAACCCCAGCCCATATTATTAACAACCTTTCCAGCATGAAAAAGTTAGGATGGGCATAGCCCAAACACCTTACAGATTGGGAGAAAGATCAAAGGAGATCAAAGATTTCACAAATGAGTATGACTGCCGAATCATTATATTGGTATTTATTTTATTCTCCGGTGTCTTTGAGCAGCTAGAAGGAAAAACCTAAAACTGTGGAATTGTAACCCATACCAAACTCTGAAATCTGTTCTATAACTACTTGTTACAATGTGTTTTGAAATTTATTGCTCTTTTGTATATTTGCTATATTTCACAATTTGAAAAATAGGTATGAAGGTAAATATTTAATATGAGAGCAAAATCATAATATGTTACAAATTTTAAAAGGATGGTAAGTTCCACAAACATCAAATAATCCAGAAAAAATATATGTAACAATATTGCTAATTAAAATCTCTATAACATTTTGTCTACAGTTTTTGGCAATATACATTTGTTCCCCTCTTCACAACAATGCCTTTTTACATTGTTTCCTAGAAGTAAAAACAGAAAGATACTATAGAATTTTTCTTCAGTATGTTTGGAAACAGTTTGTTTTTATTACTGATAGCTTAGAAGAGCTTCTTTCTGTTTCATCATGGCTGGTAATTATTTGTTAACCACATCTGTCATTTCCTCCCAGTTTGTTTGTTTGTTTGTTTTTACTTAGGAGGTGCTTCTTGCCCTAAAAAGGCCATGGAGACTTTTGGTTCAGCCCAGCCACAGCCCCTGGAACAGCTCACCAGCTCCTAGCTGCCCACATGTCTTTCTCACCCACCTCTATTGTTCTGGAATGACTCCCTCAGGAGTCACTCAGTATTTGACAATAGTGAAGGTATGAAAGAAGTGAGGTAGTTAAGCAAAAACTGTCAGCCTATTGAATTCGGACCATCCCAACAAGGGTCACATTTTCATCCCCTTTCTAATGTTGTGCCTCACCCTTACCGAGCATCCGTATCAAACTGAGAAAAACCAAACCCTACATAGTGTTTATGGTGCCATGATTAAAAGAGACTTCTCCAACACCAAAATTTTGATTACCCCACTGAAACTTTTTTACCCCAGGGCACCATGGACGAAATGGAATGGATATGAGGTATTCCTTTCTTTTGAAAAATGTAGCTGTGAAAGAGAATTTGGCAAGGGGGACAGAAGAAAACATAGCATTGATATATAGTTATTAGATGTGTTGTTTTCTGAGCCTATTACATCAATACAGTTAAGTGCATTAATCAAATCTTCTCCATCTTTGCTAATATTTTGTCTGATTATTCTATCATTGATTGTGAGAGATGAATTGAAATGTTTTACTGTGACTGTAGGTATATCAGTTTCTCCTTATAGTGCTATCAATATTTGCTTTGTAAATATTGAGGATATTACATTAGGTATAATACAAGTTTAGAGTTGTCGAATATTCCTAGTGAATTGAATCATAACCCAGCACTTACCACATTGTATTTTAATTATTCATTTATTTGTATATTTCATCCATCAGGGTATTGGCTTATTGAGGAAAGTTCTACGTCTGATTCATTTCTATGTATGATTCATTGCTGAATCCCTGGTACCACTATTATGAATCAGGCTCTCATTACTTTCTTCCTGGCTTTTGATACAGCCTCTTAACCACGCAAGTACCAAGCCCCTTGAAGACCCTGTCAGATTAATATTTTTAGAGAACAACTCCGATCATATCATTACTTTTTAAAATTGCATGTTCCTTTTGCCCCCAGAATGAAGTACAAATTCCACAGCCTATCACTCAAATTCCTCAATGACATGAAATTAGCCTACTTTCCACTCATTTTCTTCTCACATCCTGGGCATTCAATCAAACTGAAATCATCAGTAGTTCCACAGAAATTCTGCTTTCATGCTGCTTGCCTTACAAAATCCGGATCATGGTATAATTTCCCTTCCCTCTCTTCGTGTCCAAACCCTGTAAAGCCAATATTAAAAGCCTCCTCCCTTACGTTCTTGACTGATTCATCCAAGTGGAAATAATCTCTCCCTCTTTTGAGTGGTATCGACATACAACTTTATCAATGCTTCTTTAAGGCTTAAGATTTTTTACACTGAGTTATCATTGCTCATGTGGCAAGGCTATTTTTCAAAATATTAATGTCAATTCACAACAATTAAAAAAAATTGACCTTAGTGCCATATAAATAATCACAAATGCATGCTTCTGAGCCAAATTTCCTTGTCAGATTTATATTTATTTGGTATCTCACTATCATAAAATTGAGTTCTTAGAAGTTTGTTTACAAGAAAATCACCTGTGATATTTTAAAAACTAAAATGATTTATTGTAATATAATCCTTAACCTTTGAGAATAAGATATTTGTTTTCATCGTCAGTAACGAAAAATTATATATATATATATATATATATATGATTGGTTATCTACTGCCAGAATTTGAACATATCCTTCAACTTTGTGATATTTTAGTTGCAAGACTGACTTCACCGGCAGCATTAAATATTAATTTTTTTTAATTACAGCTTACTATGTTCCAGGCACTGTTCCAAGCATTGCATATATATACTAAATCATTTAAAACTCACAACTTTTACTATCCACATTTTAAAGATGTAGAAAGTGTGGCATGAGAGAAATTAAGAGCCAGGATTCCAAGACAAGCAATCTCAGCTCCAAAAATCCCTGCACTTAATTACTCGACCTTATTTTACTGACTGTCAAACCACAAATGTGAATGTAACACTGCTGCTGTGCGTAGTATGAAGGAGATGTACAAAGGAGTTTAAAGGCAGCCATAATGGAGGATTAGAAAGACCAGGGAAGACTTCCCTGAGGAAGTCTGCTTGAGCTGAAATCTGAAAGATGAGTTAAGCAGGCATAGAAGTGTGAGAGAAGCATTCTAGGCAGAGGGAACAGAGGGCAATAAAGCCCTGTGGTGGAGTAGGGTGAGGACAAAGGGCTAAACAAAAGTTAGTTTCTAGGAGTAGGAATAGAAGTGAGAGCCTGGGACAGGATGAGGTTGAGGTGGGTAAAGAGGTGGGAGAAATGGGAAGGGAGGATCACTTAGATTTTTCTAGGTCAAACTAAGGAATATTGTCTTCATCTTTATCAGTCTTATTCTGAATAAGAACTACTTTTGTACTGGTACTTCAAAAGTCAGAGTGAGAAGCAGCTTTTTTTATACTCCACAGGAAGGCGCCTGTATCTACATAGAGATAAAGATTCACAAATTATGGATAAACTATCTTATCCAATTTTTATTGTTGGTGGTGGTGGCAGAGTTGGTTTTTCACCATTCCAAGCTAGTTCAGCATAGTGGGAAGTACAACTATAAAGTTGAAAATTAAACCCCTGAATGTAGGCAAGAAAGAGAGCAGAGCAAGAAGAGAACACCAACATTTACTGCCAGTTGGGGAATGATGAGACTGCAAAGGAGATTTTATTAAAGAAGAAGAAAGAGAGAAGGGGGGAGGGAAGAAGGAAGAAAGGAAAAAAAAATCCAAGAGGTGGAAGGGAAATCAAGAGATCATTGAGTCATTGGAGCCAAGAGAAGACTGTTTCAAGAAGGAAGTGGTTAACAATATGAGATGCCAGTGAGATATCAAGTAGAATGAGAATCGAGTTTTAGCATCATCAAAGTAACATTAGCAGAAACCAAGAACACAGAGTAGTGCTTCACAACCAGGGCAATTTTGCCCCACTAGGGTCATTTGGCTATGCCTGAAGATATTTTTCGTTATCACAAATGGGGGGCAGAATGCTATCACTGGCATCTAATGGATAAATATCCTATGATGCACAGGACAGTACCCACCCCCCCACCCTCCCCCACACACAAAGAATTGTATGACCTAAAACATCAATAGTGCTGAGGTTGAGAAAACTGGAGTTAGAGTAACATAGACAGAAGTCAGGTTATAGAGCATTTAGTAATAAGTAACAAGGAAGAAATAGTAACAGTAAATATAGGCAACTCTTGAAATATTTGTCTGAAGAGGAGACAAATGGGTAGTAGCTAGAAGGGAATGAGGGGCTCAAGTTTGATTCTTTTTTTCTTTTTTTTGTTTCTTTTATTGTTTTCTTTCAATTGGGAAAACCTCTGCTTTAAAAAGCTCTAATTGAAAGAGAGTTTGAATTAGAGTATTACAGATTAGAGAAAAGAAAAGGTCCCTGAGAAGTTAGAAGGGATAAGAAAAAACACTAGAGGAAGACAGTCTTAATCAAAATAACACCTATATTATAACAGAAAGGAAGTGAAATAGTGTATATAGAGAGATACAGCTAAGGTTGTGTGTTGAAAATAGGACAGATTCTGGAGTTCCCATTTAAAGGTTTCTATTTTCTCTGTAAAACAGGAGTCAAGGTTATCTTCTGAGAATTGCAGGGGAGAAGAGGCAAAAGTTTTGAAGATGCTTGAAGTCATTGTTGCGGAAAGTGGGAGAAAAGTTAACTGAAAATGATTATGGGATTGACATACACTGTAAAAGATCCATTTAAAGTTATTTTATTTAATTTTTCAAAAACCAGCATGCCTTATTGTATAACTCTCTCCTAAGGGCTTGGTTGCTCAGGTACAGATGCAGAGAAAGCTGATAGTTTGGTTTATCCATTGGCGAGGGTACATGGCAGATGTCACAAAGAAGACAGAAGTGGAAGGGAGTTTAAGATATTGGTGAAAGTATTATTGAATAATATCATAGAATTTTAGCTGGCTATGAAGGGATGTGAAGAAGAGAAAAGATGGATTGGAAGAAAATGTATGAATTAACAGACATGTAATGTCCATTATACCCAAGGTTCAATATAATATGGCCAGTTTGAATCTGTTGTGTACCCCAGAAAATCCATATCCTTTAATACTGATTCAGTATTGCTGGGTGGGACCTTTTTGATTGTTTCCATGGAGATGTGAGCCACCCAATTATGGGTCATAACTTGATTAAATGGTTTCCATGGAGATGTGTCTCCACCTATTCAAGGTGGGGTTGCTTACTGGAGTCCTTTAAGAGGGAACCACTTTGGAAAAATCTTTAGAGCCACCAGAACCAACAGAGCCCTCAGAATGAACAGAGACCTGGGGAAGCCGTTGAAGATTCCTGGAGAGAAAGGTTGCAGATGTGGCCATGTGCCTTTCCGGCTGAGAGAAAAACCCCGAACATCATCAGCCTTCTTGAACCAAGGTGTATTTCCCTGGATGCCTTAATTTGGACATTTTCTCAGCCTTAGAAGTATAAACTTGCAACTTAATAAATTACCTTTGTAAAACCATTTCATTTCTGCTGGCAGCTTCTGTAGCCAGTGAATTAATCTATGTTACAAATACAGAAACTAAGATACAAGGCAGTTAAATAAGCCAACCCAAAACAAATTAATAACACAGCACCTAAAACAAATCTTTGATTGTCATCAATAAATATATTGTACAAGATGGGCCCCTTTGCGGTGGCCACCTCAGGTTCACCAGGACTCAGGAGGAATTTCACAATATCACACCATAAGGGCTAAGAAATAAGCTTTATTGAGGAAATCCGAGGGATCAACAACAAGAAAGGCACAGATGCTTTGATTCTCCCATTGTTCCCATGAAGAGGTAGGCAGGAACCAGGGCCACCTGATGGACGGACACTCAGTGCAGCATTCCAGGGAAGAGATCCCACCCTAGGGTTGTTGGACAAGTATGATGGCAACCTTACCAGCAGAAAACTTAAATGTTAGGCAGTTAGATTTGCATGTTAGCTATTTAGAGGACGTGACTGAAAAGCCTAGCACCTGAGGACAAGGGGACCATAGAAATCTATAGCTCCTGGAAGAGGGTGGGACAATATCATCAGTCTTAGAGGAAGCTGAACTTGGGTGCAGCTTCTCCCACAGGTGGAGGGCAGTTCCTGCTCCCAGGTGGCCCACTGAACATTCAGGTAACCAGGAGTGAGCCCTGTTCCTTGTGCCAGGGAATTCTCTATACCATTCAACAAATGACATTTATTGTTGAAGCATATTCCAGCAGACTTTGTTCACTTTATTTCTTCAACATCCTGTTCGGTTTTAGAGAAAAGGAAGAAACAGAGGATATGGTTTCAAAGTAAAGAGAGTTATTATGAAACAAACCATAATGTTGACACTTATCAACTAAAACAGTTTAAGCATAACTGATAGAGAACGATTCTAAATGTGACTTCTAATATATAAAAAAAGTATATACATAAATAACTTAATTTCAAAATGCTAACATATTCCTTAAGGTTTTTTCTCTACTTCTAACAAAGATGGAAAAAAATAGAAGCAAAGTATGGAGAACAGAGAGAAGGAAAAGCCCAATAAAGATTTTTTTCCCTGAATTGTTTAGAATTTGTTTTAGTTTCCTAGTACTAAAACAAATATCATAAAATGGGTTGGCTTAACAATAGGAATATATTGGCCCTCGGTTTCAGAAGCAGGAAGGCTTGCTTCCAACTGCGTAAGAACTTTCTGGCTAGGCAGCAATTTGAGGGGAGGCTCTTTGACATTTCCCTCAGATGTCAATGCACATGGTGGCATCTTCTTTCTCTTCCAGGTTCCACTGGCTTCTAGCTTCAGGCTGCTCCCTGCAGTTCTCTTTTCTGTGCCCGACTTCCTTTGCGTTTAAGGGCTTCAGCCATGTTGGATAAGGCCCACCCTCCTTCAGTGTGTGGGGGATGTGAGTCAATCCCCATTAGAGCTCTAGAATAGAAGAACAGAAGACCTATGTTAAGACACAGAAAATATAGCTACTGCTGGGAGATATGAAAGTTATGAGATCCAAAGTTTTTATAAGGTTGTGAAAAATCAAAGAATAGAAGAGTTGAACATGACACAAAAACCTACCAAGTAATCTTGTTGGTGTATTTGATTTAAAAGATACTCTAAAGCTACTTAAAAATATGCATTATTGAAAATAATTTTCTTACAGAATTCAATAGAAACAAGAACACCTAAGTGCATCTATGTTGTTGAGGAAGATGCCATGGGAAAATGATCTTCACATAAATAGAGAAAAAAATATGTCCTCTGAAAGCTAGAGGGATGCTTTGACTACAAAAACAAAAGTTATCAAGGGGAAAGAGAACAAAAGTATGGGGAATACAAAAAAAAGAAATTTTTCTTTTCTAACAAAATAAAGGAAAGACAGGATAGGACACAGTAGACTATTGGTTTAGAATAAGAAAAGCATCCAGCTGAATAGACTAGTTGAGGTTCTGTAGATTTCAGAAAAGTAGGAAGTGAAAATACCTAACATGGAAGTTTTGGAAGGCATGCATTTGAGGCACAAAGACATGACTCATATTTCACAGGCTTGAGTGTGCTTCCAAATTATCTAGGAGTTTGCTAATTTGCAGACTGATTCAGTAGGTTTAGTGCTAGGCCTTGCATCTCTATCAAGCTCACAGGTGATGCCATACTACTGGTCTTTGGACCACACTTTAAATAGCAAAGTACTGGTGACTCCCAATTTAATTCAGCATCCAGGGAACCCAAATAGAAACTCTCCACATATTCATTCAGACATAAAAACTGGTGGCATGGAGAAATAGAGTTTCACAGCTTTACGTACCAGTTGTTAAGTTTTGACTTAACGGTCATCAAAATTATGAGACTATCTGTGCTATTTTTCAGATGGTCCTAGAAGCATTGATAAAACAGTATATATTCACCTAGCAATAGTCCATGCAAATACAAATGGGGATTATTATAAAAAGCAGTGGTGCAGGTAAATTCACTGCCCTCCTCCCCTACATGGGACATGATTTCCAGGGGTGTAAATATCCCTGGCAATATGGGACAGGCCTCCCAGGATGAGCCAGGACCCGGCATCATGGGATTGAGAAAGCCCTCTTGACCAAAAGGTGGGAGAGAAAAACAAAACAAAACAAAACAAAGTTTCAGTGGCTGAGAGATTTCAGAGTCAAGAGGTTATTTATAATTATGCATTATATAAATATCACTTTTTAGTTTATGGTGCATTGGAGTGGCTTGAGGGACGTACTTGGAATTGTTGAACTGTGTTCCAAATGCCTTGATTCTTGAAGGCAATTGTATGATTATACAGCTTTTACAATGTGACCATATGATTGTAAAAAATCTTGTTTCTGATGCTCCTTTTATTCAGGGTATGGACAGATAAATTAAAAATAAGAAAAATCAATCCATAAATAAATAATATAACGGTAATAAGGGGTAAAAAAAATTGGGTAGATTGAAATACTGGTGCCCAATAAGAGGGCGGGGCAAGAGGTATGGGAGGTATGAGTTTTTTCCTTTTATTTATTTTTCTGGAGTGATGCAAAGGTTCTAAAAATGATCATGGTGATGAATACACAACTATGTGATGATATTGTGACCCACTGACTGTATACTATGGATGGACTATATGTATGTGAAGATTTTGCAATAAAAATATTTTTTTTAAATATGCGTCATGACACTCCTAGTCACATGTTTGAAGCCTCAGGAATCTCAACATGGCCCAGAAAAACTCTGCAAACAATATCATTGCTACACATCAAAGACTCAGTTGCACCAAATTCACAGCGGAATAGTTGAAAGTCCTCATTGACACTTTCAACCACAACCTTACCCGGGTTATGCTACCAAACAAAATCTTACTTTAGAAATTAACATTGAAGTGTCTAGAATCCAGATTTGGTTTCAGAATTGAAGAGCTAGATACTCATCCCAGAGAACAGAACCTGAGCAGGCCTTAGAGTCAAGCCAAGCCCACAGACAAGAATCCCCCTGCAGAAATTCAAGTAAGAGAAGCAAGATGGTGCCATATCTCCTATACCTCTTCCCAATTATGCCCTCTCATCAAGGCATTCAAGAAAAACCCTTACCCTGGAATCAATTCCAGGGAATGACTTGGTAAAGAAATTGGGGTTTTGGAGTCAAGACTCAAAATTTGTTTTCAAAACTGAAGATCTTGATTCCATGTCCAGAGGAAAAGAGAACCTGGTGAGATCTTAGAACAAATACAAGACAAGGCACAAGTGCTCCGAGAAGAGAAAGTTCAAGGCACAGAAGGTACACAAAATATAATCAACCTCAGTAGCAACTGCTTTATTTTTCTGGAGCCAGAATGAGGGGCATAGAAACAAGTTCAGTGTATCTGACATCATCCTGAACCCCAAATCTTTCTCACTCTTCCTGGGAATGCACTCTTCCTCTGAGACTGCAAGTTGAGCATTCTGGAAATGGTAAGCAAGACTTCAGGGGGCAGAGACAGGTCCAAGAGGCACTCCACAGTGCTACTCACCCAGCCTGGATCTAGAGTTCAGTAGAGATTGAGGACAGCAAAAACAAAATGAATACATATCATTTTTAACCATCACAGTAATCAATTCAGGCAAAAATCATCAGTGGATGTAAAACTCTCAAAGTGATTGTTTAATGTAGAACAAGCTATGCATTGTCTCAAAGAATCAATCCACAGATTACTTATTAA
The DNA here is from genome assembly GCA_004026745.1 of Myrmecophaga tridactyla. Classification (NCBI taxonomy): domain Eukaryota; kingdom Metazoa; phylum Chordata; class Mammalia; order Pilosa; family Myrmecophagidae; genus Myrmecophaga; species Myrmecophaga tridactyla. The sequence goes on along the minus strand of PVIY010007794.1, from coordinate 68,363 downwards.
TTACAAAAGGAATATTGGCAAATTGGAATTGGAGAAACCTGCCAGATTCCACCTTAATCAAGTGCTCAAAATTTGCTTTACCAACAATAACACAGACTGCAGTGAGATGCCTCCTGATATGAAGCATCTAAGAAAGACATAACATCCCTTCTGTGGTATTACTGCCAAAACTGTGCATGCTTAATTTATCATAAAGAAACACCAGACAAACAAAACTGACATTCTGCAAAGCAATAGACCTGTACTTTTCCACAATGGATTAAATAATTACAATAAAGATGGAGAGATAGCATGCTAACTCAGGAAGCCTCCTGAAGAATTATCTTCTATATGTAGAATGTGCCAGCATTCTACATATAGAAGAATGGGGAATGGACACAAACTCAGAGACCTGTTTATGCCTACAGTTTCTCTTCAAAGATGTTCAAGAAGCTGGTGACATTAGTAATCTCTTTTTAAAAATAAATGTAATTTTATTAAGATATATTCACTCACCATACAATCCATCAAAATTATACAATGGTTCACATAGTTGTGCATTCATCACCATGATCATTTTTAGAGTATTACTCCAGAAAAAGAAATAAAAAGAAAAAAGAAAACCCAAAACATCCCATAAACCTTACCCCCCCACCCCCTACCCCACTGATCACTAGTATTGCACTGTATCTAGTTATAAGACTTACAATAGAGGTAGGTTAACAGTGTTAGTTAACAGAACAAAACATCCAGAAGTAGATCCATACAAACAAGGACAACTGACTTATTTTTTCTCAATATAGTTATACAATTATTTTCAAAGATCAGGGCTACTGGATTACAGTTCAACAACTTCAGTATTTCTTTCTGGCTATTCTAAAATACTAGACACTAAAAAGAAATATCTATAAAATTTACAATGTGACTGTGTGATTGTGAGAACCTTGTGTCTGATGCTCCTTATATCTAGGGTATGGACAGATGAGTAAAATATATGGATATAAATACATAAATAAATAAATAAATAATGGGGGAAAAGGGTAAAATAAATTAGATAGATGGAAACACTTGCAGTCAATGAGAGGGAGAAGTGAGGGGTACAGTATGTATGAGTTTTTTCTTTTCTTTTTTCTTTTTATTTCTTTTCCTGGAAGAGATGTAAATGTTCAAAAAAAGATCCTGGTGATGAATATACAACTATGTGATGATATTGTGAGCTATTGATTGTACAGCATGTATGGAATGTTATGTCAAGAATATATGTTTCTATGTTAAGGTTTTACAATAAAAATATTAAAGTTTTAAAAAAGAAATATCTATATAATGATGCAGTAGTCACAGTCATTTGTTAAATTTTAATTTCTCAGTTATACCTCCTCCCTCTCACATTAGTTACCACTTGGGAAGAGAGATAGAAAACTCCACCTTTGTCACAACCACTACCCCCTTCCCACCGCCATGGCTGCTGATAACCTATAACCTATCTATCTCTATGAAGTTTACTTATTATATGTATTTCATATCAATGAGTTTATGCGGTCATACAATATTTGTCTTTTTGTATCTGGTTTATTTCACTCAACGTAACATCTTCAAGATTCATCCATATTGCAGCATGAATCTGAACTCCATTTCTTTTTATGGTTGAATAATATTCCATTGCATGTATTGACAACATTTTGTTTATTCAGTCATCTGTTGATAGACACTTGGGTTGCTTCCACCTTTTGGCTACTGTGAATACAGTTGCTACAAAAAAAAATCCATCATCCATAAAAAAAGCAATGGCACCCATTTCACTTTAAGTAATCAGAAATCTCACAGTTGTGAGACTTGAGCAGAGCTCATCTAAGTCTCAAGTAAAGCATCTATCTTGTAAAATGAACCATGTGTATCAAGTGCCATAAAAGCACTATTTCTTCATCCCTTCCCACTTGTTCTCTGTCCAGCAAGAAGCACCAAAGATATTTGATCAGCAGATTGAGCCCTGTCAATGAGAACCATGCTTAGACTATATTAAAGGAACTAGAATTAGCCTGTTTTCCCTATGTCTCACTTTTGTGATGACATTCCTCAGCCTATTAAATAGCAGCAATCTTGTTCCAAAACCCCATGACCAATTCGAATTGTGTCACCCTGTGTTGGTTAAGTTCATGTGTCAACTTTGCCAGATGATGGTGTCCAGTTGTTTGGTCAAGCAAGCATTGGCCTGATTGCTATCATGGGAATATTTCACGGATTTAAATCATCAGCAGTTGATTGCATCAATGGCTAACTATATCTACAATCAATTGAGGAGACTGCCTTCAACAGTGAGAGAAATCACATCTAATCATTTGAAAGCCTTATAGGAGAAATGATGATTTCAGGAGACAGAAGAGAAAATTTCCATCTTTACTTCAGTTGGCCAGCTTCTCCTGGGGAATTCATTGAAAACCTTCATTGGTGTTCCCAGCTTGGAGCCTGCCCTTTGGAATTTGAACTTTCCCACCCCCACAGTAGCATGAGCCTATTAAAAAAAACTCTCATAATATTTACATCAAATATATATATATATACACACACACACATATATTTTGCCAGTTCTGTTTCCCTAGAGAACCTAACACATTTCCCAATCTTTGAGAATGAACAACTGACCCAGTCCTGACGTGTGTTCCATCTATGCAATTAAGACTGGACACTGGCAATGAGTCAAAGACAGCACCACTTCTCAAGTCCTGATAGAATGTCTTGCCTTTATAGACCCCTCCCAACCTCTTCTCTCTACGAGCTGTCTCTGCTACCTGTGGTCCAACTCTAACACCAAGAACAATGATGCTGTCATTTGACTAATAAGTAGCATAATTAAGTACATTAATTATGGTCTAACCAAATCAGATTGAATCCTTGCCTACTTATGCTAAATTTGATGGGATTCTTGGAGAAATTGAGCTTTTTTTATTCTACAAAAAACTCACTATATGGCTTAATCTGTTCCTCCTGTCTCTACAGAATCCCATAACTGTGGTCACAATCAAAGTAATTATGAAAATACTAGAATTAAAAATCTAGATTTTTATTCACAGATCAACCACTTACTAGCCACATTATATCACCCAAATCATTTTACATTTTAGGTTCTCTTTTCTTGTTTGTAACATAGAGCTAATAAAATTTTGTCTTCACAAAATCATTGTGAAAATTAAATAGGATCCTGAAAATTATAATCTGTGAAATACTATATAAATGTGGCAGATTAAATTATGTACCCAAACAAAGACATGCTATAAATCTTAATCTGAGTTCCTGAGATTGTTAACTAATTTATAAATTGGACCCCTTGAAGATGTATTATCAGACAAGGTCAGAACTCTTTTGTGAATAGGATCTTCTAAGCTCCTATAACCAAACTGTCTGAGGCAGGATTAACTGGAGGCCTTATTAAGAGGGTACACAGAAGCTGAAAGTCAGCAGAAACCAGAAGAGCAGACACAAGGAAAGAAAGATTGCCATGTGACAAGAGGCATAGATACAAGCCAAGGAATCTCAAGGATCGCAGCAAGCCAGCACCAGAATGCTACAGACTTTGAGGAGAGAGCATGGCCAGGCTGACAGCTTGATTTTGAACTTCTAGCCTTCCAAACTGTAAGCCAATACATTCTTGTTTTTAAGCCAATCCATTTTGTGGTATCTGTCATAGCAGCATGACAAATAAGATAATAACTGTCAAGTTCTCATATATTATCACTGAGAATTGCAAGTTTAATTTATCAGATAAAAAAATTATTTTTAAAAGCTACATCTTCATGCTAGAGTAATGATGTGATGGTTAGCGTTATGTCTGCCTCTCAAATCCCAAGAGTTATGAGGACAACTTCATTTGCAGTTATGCTGCCAAATAATGTGCAGTTAATTTGCATAAGTTTAAATACTCCTGTGGAAACTGTTTAACAAAATATGACTATTTGAACATGTAGTTGCAACAACTTCCTACGGTTCTCTTATTACTTATAGGAAAACTAATTATCCGACTCTAGAATTTAGATTTTTCCCCATTTTTATATCATAAGCCAACAAGATCCTTATTAGATATGATAAGATATATTGTTTTGCACAGCGTAGGTACTCAACAAATTTTATAATAAGCCAAATGTCAAAGAACTTTGTTGGTACAAGCATTTGTGGAAATGTGTAAAATAAAATTCTCACCAATGCTTCTATTAAAGAAAAGAACCTTGTGTTAATCTGGAGATGACTCAACCTATGGTAAAACTGAATGAATGAGTAAGCTAGTTTAATTGTAGAAAATTTGTAAAACACATATTAAAAAGTATAAATTAGTTCCATAATATTCCTACACAAACGTTATATTATTTCACTAGCTATTTATCAGAGTTGCTGAGAAATTCCATTTTGGTCTAAGCACACAGTACCTCAGATGGAAAGATAGATGCAAGATACCTGGGAGGCAGAACACTAAGCTGCATAGCTTTGGGAATGACAGCCAGAGTCTTCGGGGCTGAACCTCCAATTAGTGGAGAGGACAGATGTGAAGAGCATCCTGAAACTTACCTGGAGCAGTGTCTGTGGAGGATCAGCTCCCAGCAGGAGTATTATATAACAAAAATGAAATGCCAACAGTGGGCTGAGGATCCGAACTCTCTCCTTTATTGTTGGGCCTCTAGTGGGTCCCCCCCATATTCCTGTAAATCTATGAGAGAGAGAAACAGAGAGAGAGAGAGACAGAGACAGAGAGAGACACCTGGTTGGAGTCTCAACATTCCCAGCGGGTCTCTTCATCATCAACATCCTAAGTCTCCTTTCCTCTCTGAGTGAGGACCCTTACCTGAGGGCATGCCGGAGCTTCCTCGACGTACTGTCCAGAAAGCAGCTATTTCATGTTGGGTTGCTCAGAAGTCCTCCAAGACCTCCTGCAATATGGTGTCATCAACACTGTGTCTAGCAAAAATTCCTCTGACTTCTGAAATACTGACATTATCTCACACTGGATTCTATTGCTGATGCACGTTTTCCCCTATTTATGCATTGTAGATTGGAGGTCATTTTGTTGATACAAAAGTAAAGCTCTGAGAGTGACTAATTAGTGGCTGAGATAGGTCTACAATTGTATTTCCCGACATATACTTTAGTGTTCTTCCTTCTATGTCAGTCACCCTGGCTCCTAAACAGACCAGGATTATGAACACACACAAGTTGTTTGACATCTTGATTTTTATATTACTATTAACATAACATAAAAGAACTAGGAATTATCACAACTTTTAATTACTTTCAAAATTTATTTTAAAACATCAAAGACTCAATAAACCTTGAGGAAAAGGAGAGGTCAGGATGGATCCTAGGAATTATGTTAAATAAATATGGTATGACATACAAAAGCAGTTCACAGGCTAAATATATTCTGAATTCAATGTACATTTCATATATTTGCCTTCCCAAAATACCACTGTTATCAAATTTAAATCTCATATCTTTATTAACTGTAATTTTATTATGTTTCACTCTCTACATCAATTCTTTCCAATAAAACTGTTTTTTAAAGAAAATGAAAGCTTATTAGTATTTTCTATGTGACCAAAGGAGCAATCATTTGCCTTGACAGGACATGTAACCAGTGTTCATGGAATTTATAGAAGTGCTGACAACTTAATGTTTTGTTGATTTTTCACTACATTTCATTCATATACAAACTCTTATAACTGTGTAAGCAGGAAAATCACTCCCAGGATTACTGTAAATTGAGAAGAGGGCTTTTTATAAACCTTAGGCAATTAAAATAAATTGGCCTATATAGTTATACCCTTGACCTTTCCTCTGAGTTTATTTGATTGACAGAAAAATATTTCCATCAAGTGTTCTGGTAAATTGAGTTAGTGTTGGTCACCAAAATAAGAATCCATATGGCAAATATAACACGTACTAATTTTATTTACTCACAATGTTCTATGTGATGCCCTTTATTAAACAAAAAAAGGGGGGATCTACTTTGAGGAGTTAGTCGAAGTACCTCTGCTTTCAAATTTTGGCCATACCCTCAGGCAGTATATCATTTTAACTTTTGAGAACTGAAAAATGCATGAGTTTATAAAGCTTTGAAAAGAGAATGCAATCAATAACGGCATGGTTAAAAAGAGTTCAGTCCTCTCTTAATACCAAACTTTAAATCTTTCAATACAACAGTATTGAGGAAAATGGCATAATTGCTCACCTAAGCACTATTTGCAGAAAGAGGATACTTTCATATTTATACTTCACTGTATATGAGCTATATGGAAATTACTGAATTTCATGCAGTCTCTCTTGGGGAAAGGAGAAGGGAGAAAGGACACGATTGTTCTTTGATTCCTTCCCAAGATGTTTTATTAAGTGTGTGCTATATACCAAGGACCTTTTGAGTCACCAGGAGTCCAGGGGAAAATACATTTCCTTTCCTTAAGGAACACATCTTTGATAGAAGAGATAGACATATTGACAGGATATTTTATGCATTTTTGCAAATTCTTCCTTTCTGAAAGTTTTGTTTGGGGTGGTTTCTTTGTTTTCCAACCTCCTTATCTGTACAAAAGACCCAAAAAATCAGCCATCAAATTAACTACTATTTCTAATGGAGAAAATAAAAACCAAAATGAATGAGAAGAAGAATACTGAAAAAAAAAAACAAAACAGTGAATGCAGCTTTGTTAGCATTGTGCTAGGCCTAGACTTATCATATTGCCATGAGATACAGCAAATTCAAGCCCCATAGCTTTTTCTGTGACATTTCAAAGTGCAAAGGGAAATGCATATTAATATATTTAACATGCATAATTAATGCATATATTAAAAAGAAATAAAGAAATGCAGCTTAAAGGTCAGTTCTGGAAGTCCTGAATCATGAGATAGTCAACTACTCATGTAAGAGAGAAAAAGAAATACAAGGAAAATATAGTAAAGAGATTTAAAAAAGTTAGCCTAAATAAACTATTTATTAAACCAGAAACAAAAGTATAGATATTATAATACAATTAATTCACTTATTCTTTCCTTCCACCCTTCATTGATTTGTTATAGCTTTTATTGGATGCCTGCAACAGCAGACTCTAATAGGCAATGGAGATACAGATGTGATAGGGATAATATTTCTGAAGATAATAATGCACTTTTCTCATTTGCCTTTCCAACATACAAGACTTTCTCCATTCAGTCTAAGATCTTCATCTGTCTTAGTAAAGGATTTGCATTTTTATAGAATGAATGTAAAAAGAAAGAGTTAATATTTAACACCTAACATTCAAATTAGGGTTTTGCAGGATGACTATAGGATTGTTGAGGGAAAAAGGAGTTTCTAAATTTTTTCTCTCTTAATTAACATATTAGGGGCTGGGTCTAGTGGACTAGTCCCTGGTAGGGAGGAATGGAAAGCCATTCCTTCTGAGTTTTAGAGATTATGAAGAGACAATCAAAAGAAGTAAAGGGAGGTTAGTGAAAGAAATAGTCCGATGCATTCTGATACAAGTGAGTGCAATAGATTGAAGGTATAACTAGAATATAAACTCCACGTAGGCAAGAATTTTTGTCCATTTTATTCACTACTGTACCCCAGTGCCTAGAACAATGCTTGGTATGCGGTAGGTACTAATTAATAGCTGCTGCATGCATGCATACAGGGTTTTTTGTTCTGCTCCCTGTTCTGAACTCTGGGTATAGAGTGATATGCCAGGCAGCCTCCTTCCAAAAAGGATAGTGCCAGCGTGGTTTAGAGGATAAGACTATGAAACCAGGCCTGGTTTTCATCCCCAGCACACATTTCAGGGAACTCACCACAGTAAGGTGAAATAACCTCCAGCAAAGGATTATAAAGTGGATGCCTTGGGTCAGGGACCATTTGGAGAATATCTGAGATACACAGAGGGGATGCAGTGATGGTAGGAACTCAAGAACACTGAGACAGCAGGAGTGGCCTCTAGGTTCTAAACAAGCTGAGAAGAAATGACCAGGAAGCTATCAGCTACAGACATCAGCAATTTATGCCAACAGACTAACCAGGATAGGATTAGACAGAACTACTTCAGGTGATGCCAGCTCCTGCACAAACAGTGACAGCTCAAGTTCAGAGAGTTCAACTCCCCCCAGGACAACAAGCTCATGTGAGTTCCTGCTCCATGTGCCATTTTAGACAGAAATAAGGAGAGGAAGGAGAGATTGGAATGATAGAACAATTATTTCAAAGAAATGCATTTAAAGAGATCAAATAATTGGATCGGATTTGGTTCCAAAACAGATTAGAATAAAATTATGTGTGTGTTTCCATGCCTACCTAGTAGCGGGAGGCATGGTAAAGAAGATCAGAGCAGTTCTTAAGGGTAAAGAAAGTATCTTAGTATATCTGAGTGTAATGTGAATAATTTTACAACTCTGCTATCCAGATAGAAAACACTGTCCCTGCCTCAAGGACTCTAGTGGGAATGGGAGAAAAGCAATAAAGTAGTTTTCATCCAACATGATACATATAATAGAACAAAATAAACACAAAGAGCTGAAGGAACATGAAGATTCTAGAAGCACCCAATCCAAACCCAGAGGAAAAAGGCAAGAGAGGGAAAGAGTCCCTGAAGGAGACTGACTGAGTTGAATGAGACTTAGATTTACAAGAATATCCCAGGAAGAAAACAAACTCACTGCTGACACGGTCATATATAAAGTCAACGTTCAAATTCAATTTATAAAACCTTCTTTGGTTACCTGGTTGTTGGGACAGTATTGTTATCCCCAGATGTAGTGTTTATTTAACAGAATCCCTGAGAATGTAACTGAAATCACATTCTCTAATTGAATCCACATTCCTGCACTTGCTCACTGTGTGGTCTTAAGCAAATCACTTAATCTCAGGTCTTCGGTTTCCTTAAATACAAATCAGGGGCTAATAATTGTGTTGTTTGAGAATTGAGTTAGTAGATGTAATGGGCTTAGAACAGTGCCTGGCAACTCATACATGCCCAACAAATATTAGCCATTATTAACTATTTAGAGGGCATGGATTAATTTTCAAAACATTTCACATATTTAGTTTTTGCATACCCTTGGAAGAGAGATTATAGTTTACAAATTAGGGCACAAAAGAAGTTAAATGACTTGTATAATATCTGAGGAGGAATGCTTTCCCCAGTTCCTGTTCTTAGCAAAGTCCTGGCTTATTTTTGCTCTTTAACTTGCTCCATTTCTGGGCAGGTGGAGCGGATTATCTGGTTGGTAATTTGGGGAAGAATAACCGGGTGAACTTGGCTCACCTCTGCCCTTCTTTCTTTTGGAAGTGAAAATGCACAGAGCATGATTTCTCCTGTCCCGTTATGACTCAGAGGGTAAGTTGGCCTGGTTCTGGAATTCAGTGTTAGCAAGCTCATTTGACTGACGGATGTAAAACTGCATTCTCAAACTGTAATGATTTTTTTCATGGTTTTTGCTTAGTTTTCTGTGTACTAACCATTAATTTACCACCCAGCTTTCTGACAGACTTCTGAAACACCTTTCAATGTGATCAAGCTCATTAATTAATCAGTTCTATTTTTTCTTGGAGTCATTCCTCCTGGAGACTTTCCTCCTTCTGCTCTAAACTATATGCTCTGACAACCTGCAAACTGTGGCAGAAACTACTTGTTGCCTGCCAATATTCATTCCTTCCTTCCTTATTAACAAAACCTGGTGTTTAGCTAGTCTTATTGCTATCCAGATAAAGGCTGCATTTGTGTGTACCTTGTGACTAAGTTTTGGCTAACTCAATATAAGCAAACATTTTGTATAGTATTTCCAGGCATTCTCCTTAGAAAGAGGGGGAGAGACTTTTCTTTTGTTTTTTCTCTGTCCTGCTGCCTGAACTTAAATACAAGAGCCAGACCTCTGGCAGCCACATTGTACCATGAAGATGAGGCCCACACAGTAAGAGGGAGAGAGCAGTGAGTTGTAAGGAGCCTGGGTTCCTGGTAACGTATAGAGCTGCCACACTGGTATTGAATTGCTTTCTTCCAGACTTTTATGTGCGAGAGAAATAAACTTCTCTCTTGTATAAGTTACTGCTCGTTTGCCTTTTTTTCTCTGTCGTATGTAGTTGAAATAACACTGACAAAGATGAAAAATCAGCTTTAAGTTTCCCTTCCCTGGTTCTCTATCCTCAGTGGGGCTGCCAACCCTAAGCCCTCCCATATGGTAACTCTGGAGCTACCAGTGCAGCAGCTCAAATCAAAAAGTTAAAATGAAAATTAAAATTTAGGTTTAAATTTTGGGGGCAAGGAACATTCCAAAAGATCTACTCAAAAAAAAAAAAAAATACCACTAAGTAACCTTCCTGAGTCTCTTCCTGTCATGGTTTCTAAGCATTTAAGAGACTACTTTTAGCTAATTGTTACATGAATGTCTACGAATTTTTATTATGACTTTTCTATACAAGGAAAAGCTCAAGTTTGTGTTGTTGTTTTACACAGAAACATAACTAACTTTACCTCAATATTTGTACATAAAAATTTTCTAACACATATTTACTGCACGTTGACTAACCCTTACTTTGTTCTTAGGCTCTGCGCTTGCCTAGTTTCCTATGATTTGGTCTGAAGCGTTGGACTCTGTCTTTGCACTCTGAATTTCTTCTTGTACCATTTTTCACAGAATAGGAGACCTTCTAGTTATGTCTTTTGTCTCTAGTACACTCTGGAAGCCTTCCCTCTCTCTCTCTTATTTTTTTTTAATATTTTTATTGTAAACATTGTATGTATTATAAACATACAAACATTCTTGACATGGTTACAATCAATGGCTCACAATATCATCACATAGTTGTATATTCAACACCATGATCATTTTCTGAATATTTGCATCTCTCCAGCAAAAGAAATAAAAAAGAAAAAATTCATGCATACCATACCCCTTACCCCTCCCTCTCATTGATCACTAGCATTTCAATCTACTCAATTTATTTTAACCTTTGTGGAAGCTTTCTCTTAGTCTGATTTGTCTGGCTGTTATCCCTGATTCAGCAACTAGACATCACCCTTCTTTCTTAAACTATCATTTCCTAAAAACCTAAGTGTTATAGTAGACACTTTAAATGAATGCTTTCTTTATTTCATCTAATCTTCACACCAACCCTGCAAGTGAGGTGCTTTTTCTCCATTTTATTGATGAATCAACTGCAATTTAGACCAATGAAAACTAATGCAAGGTTTGTTTGTCTTCAAAGAATATTTTCTTTATGTTGTACTTTTTGCTTTTGGAAAATCTCTCTCTGGTTATCCATACATCATTATATTCAGGTTCTCTTACTGCAACTCTATTATTCCCATTCCTATCTTCTCTTTTCCTTCCTATCAGCTATATGTGGATATTTCAGGAAGTACAGAATAAATCATTCAATTTGGAATGGATTTTGGAAACACAATTCCAAGTTTTGCAAAATAATGTCACTAATAATATCAATATATACCACTTCAAAATAAAATACACAGAAAATACTGAAGAGTATAGTAGCCAAATAAGGCAGCCTAGTTCACTTCAGAGCCAGAAGAGCTCAGTAGGACCTAACTATAAATAATACCCCAGATAACTCCTTTCCTTTCAGAAAAATACACACACATATACACAATCCTGGAGAAAACCTCCCTAGCTACAGCTGCTAAGCCCCCCCCCACACATACACACTCCCAAGTACATTAACATCAATTATTTTAGAAAACACTTGAATCACGGCCAAAGATCTGAAATTATCATCAGATGTTCCTCAAGGAGATGCTTATCGTGACAACTCTGGCATGAAATTAATGTGTATATATAGAACACTGTCATGCACAGGACAGGGACGTGACAAATGTTCCCTGAAAAGAAGGCTGTACATGGCACCACTGTAGGCCCAGATTGCAAATTCACGGGCATTCCAAGAACTTCACAAATAGCACTGTGGTGTAACTTTTTCTTTTTAAAGCGGACATTATGTGGCTTGTAAAATTACTCTTAGAGGCACATCATATTAAGTAATAATGTTTCATTACTTAATATTCTTCACTTTTTTTCCTAATCTGAAATCTCTAAAATTAAGGTTATTTGGATCAACAAACCATCCTTTGAAATTCAAGCATTTGTATAAGCTAATAATTCAACACTGAAGGGATTAATTTGATTAATCTGCTTTCTCCTTATGCCTAGCTGAAATATTGGGCACTAAAGTGAATGCGTGTTTTGCTGGACAAAGGACAATGGGAGAACATAGTTTTGGAGCCCTAGACAATAGTTGATTTATAGGGGCAGGACAGTGTTATATGAGGCAGTCACAGGAAAGACTGAAAGTGGAAGAGAGTACAGAAAGGGGGGCCTGAAGACAAACATAAATGTGAGCTGTGTTTCACAATACGGTCCGGGTCCCTGTCTGGTAACATTTTTACAAACACAAGCACTTAATGTGCATCAGACACCATTCTAAGCCCTCATTAAATTAATGGTAAGTAATTTTTTTAATCCCCATTTCACAGTTGGAGAAACAAAATACAAAAAAATTTTAAGTTCCTTCGGAAAGTTAACTTCTAGTTAGTGGCACAGCTGTGATTCAAATCTAGACACTATCTCTCAATAATGAATTATAGTTTTACACAGCATGCACTCTAAAGTAGCAGCTTTCAAACTTACTTTTAACCATGACTCTCAATAGGAATATATGGCCCAGTAGATTAAAATATATATATTTAATCTAACAGAAGTTTCATGAAATAATACTTTTTATCAGATGCAATGTATTCAGATCATTTCTATCCTATTTGTAAAAATACTTTACAACCCTGTGGTTATGAGCCACAATTTGAATAACACTGCTTTAGAGACCAGGGCTACAAATGCTAACTGAATATTGATACTTGATGCCTGACAGTCATCTCAAAATTAACATTCCAAGACCAAACTCCTGATTTTTTTTTTTAGATTATACTTATCTCTGTCTTTACTATCTTTCCTTCTGATTTCATTTGTGCCCCCAGGCCTCCTCCCTCTGTCATTCTCACATTCAGCTTCATTCAGTGTTCTAACCATTATTGTATTACAGTTTAGTAGTATTGTGCTATCCATTTCTGAATTTTTACAACCAGTCCTCTTGCACAATCTGTATCCCTTCAGCTCCAATTACCTAATATCTACCCTATTTCTATTTCCTGATGGTCTCTGCTACCAACTGAAATTCTCCAAGTTCATTTGCTAATGTCAGTTCATATCAGTTAGACCATTTAGTATTTGTCCTTTTGTTTCTGGCTAATCTCACTCATCAAAATGTCCTTAAGGTCCATCCATGTTGTTACATCTTCATGACTTTATTCTGTCTTACAGCTGCACAATATTTCATCGTTTGTATATACCACAACTTGTTTAGCCACTCTTCTGTTGATGGACATTTGGGTTGTTTCCATCTCTTGGCAATTGTAAATAATGCTGCTATAAACATTGGTGTGCAAATGTCCATTTGTGTTTTCACCCTCATGTCCTCTGAGTAGATACCTAGCAATGGTATTGCCGGATCATATGACAATTCTATATTTAGCTTCCTGAGGAGCTGCCACACTGCCTTCTATAGCGGTTGAACCATTTGACATTCCCACCAACAGTGGATAAAAGTGCCTCTTTCTCCACAACCTCTCCAGCACTTGTTGCTTTCTGTTTTATTGATAATGGCCATTCTGGTGGGTATAAGATGATATCTCATTGTGGTTTTGATTTGCATTTCCCTAATAGCCAGGGAAGTTGAGCATCTTTTCATGTACCTTTTGGCCATTTGTATTTCCTCTTCTGAGAAGTGTCTGTTCATGTCTTTTGCCCATTTTGTAACTGGGCTGTCTGATTTTTGTTGTTGAGTTGAACAATCTCTTTATATATTCTAGATACTAGACCTTTGTCTGACATATCATTTTCAAATATTGTTTTCCATTGTATAGGCTGTCTTTTCACTTTCTTTGATAAAGATCTTTGATGCACAAAAATGTTTAATTTTGAGGACTTCCCATTTCTTTCTTTAGTGCTCTTTCTTTGGGTGTAAGGTCTAGGAAACCGCCTCCTATTATAAGATTGATAAGATATTTCCTTGCATTTTCTTCTAAAAGTTTTATGGTCTTAGATCTAATGTTTAGGTCTTGGATCCATTTTGAGTTAATTTTTGCATAGGGCATAAGGTATGGATCCTCTTTCATTCTTTTGCATGTGGATATCCAGTTCTCTAGGCACCATTTATTGAAGAGACTGTTCTGTCCCATGTGAGTTGGCTTGACTGCTTTATTAAAGATCAATTGTCCATAGATGAGAAGGTCTACATCTGAACACTCTGTTTGACTCCATTGGTCAGTATATGTATCTTTATGCCAATACCATGCTGTTTTGACCACTGTAGCTTCATAATACACTGTAAAGTCAAGGTAGCATGAGACCTCCAACTTCATTTTTGTTTCTCAGGATATTTTTAGCTATTTGGGGCACCCTGCCCCCCAGATAAATTTGGTTATTGTTTTTTCTATTTCTGAAAAGTAAGTTTTTGGGATTTTAATTGGTACTGCATTGAATCTGTAAATCAATTCAGGTAGAATTGACATCTTAACTATATTTAATCTTCCAATCCATGAACACGGTATGACCTTCCATTTACTTAGGTCTTCTGTGATTTCTTTTGACAATTTCTTGTAGTTTTCTTTGTATAGGTCTTTTGTATCTTTTCGTTAAATTTATTCCTAAATATTTTATTCTTTTGGTTGCAATTGTAAATGAAATTTTTTTCTTGATTTCTCCCTCAGATTGTTCATTACTAGCGTATAGAAACATTACATACTTTTGAGTGTTGATCTTGTAACCTGCCACTTTGCTGTACTTATTTACTAGCCTTAGTAGTTTTACTGTGGATTTTTCAGGGTTTTTGACATACAGTATCATATCATCTGCAAACAGTGAGAGTTTTACTTCTTCCTTTCCAATTTAGATGCCTTGTATTTCTTTTTCTTGTCTAATTGCTCCTGCTAGAACTTCCAACACAATTGTTGAATAACAATAAGACAACATCCTTGTCTTATTCCTGATCTTAGGGGGAAGTTTTCAGTTTTTCCCCATTGAGGATGATGCTAGCTCTGGGTTTTTCATATACTCCCTTTATTATGTTGAGGAAGTTCCCTTCTATACCTATCCTTTGAAGTGTTTTCAACAAAAAAGGATGTTGAATTTTGTCAATTCCTTTTCTGCATTAATTGAGATGATCATGTGGCTTTTCTGCTTTGATTTGTTGATATGGTGTATTACATTAATTTATTTTCTTATGTTGAACCATTCTTGCATACCTGGGATGAATCCTACTTGGTCATGGTGTATAATTTTTTAAATGTGCTGCTGGATTCAATTTGCAAGAATTTTGTTGAGGATTTTTGCATCCATATTCATTAGAGAGATTCGTCTATAACTTTCTTTTCTTGTAATATCTCTGTCTGGCTTTGGTATGAGGGTGATGTTGCTTCATAGAATGAATTGGGTAGATTTCCCTCCTCTTTAATTTTTTTGAAGAATTTGAGTAGGATTGGTACTAATTCTTTCTTGAATGTTTGGTAGAATACACATGTGAAGCCATCTGTTCCTGGACTTTTCTTTTGGGGGAGCTTCTTAATGACTGATTAAAATTCTTTACTTGTGATTGGTTTGTTGAGGTCATCTATTTCTTCTCGAGTCAATGTTGGTTGTTCATGCCTTTCTAGGAAGTTGTTCATTTCATCTATATTGTCTAGTTTATTAGCATAAAGTTGTTCATAGTATCCCCTCATTACTTTCTTTATTTCTGTGGGGTCACTGGTTATGTCTCCTCTTCCATTTCTGATTTTATTTATTTGCATCGTTTCTTTTTCTTTTTGTCAACCTCGCAAAGGGTCCATCAATCTTTTTGATTTTCTCATAGAACAGCTTCTGGTTTTGTTAATTTTCTTGATTGTTTTCATGTTCTCAGTTTCATTTATTTCTGCTCTAATCTTTATTATTTCTTTCCTTTTGCTTGCTTTGGGGTTAATTTGCTGTTCTTTCTCTAGTTCTTCCACGTGGAAAGTTAATCTCTCAATTTTTGCTCTTTCTTCTTTTTCTTGATAAAGGCATTTACAGCAATAAATTTCCCTCTTAGCACTACCTTTGCTGCATCCCATAACTTTTGATGTGTTGTGTTTTCATTTGCCTCAAGATATTTACTGATTTCTCTTGTAATTTCTTCCTTAACCCACTGGTTGTTTAAGAGTGTGCTATTAAGCCTCCACATATTTCTGAGCTTTCTGGCACTCTGCCTATTATTGATTTCCAGCTTCATTCCTTTATGATCTCAGAAAGTGTTTTGTATGATTTCAATCTTTTTAAATGTATTGAGACTTGCTTTATGACCCAGCATATGGTCTATCCTTGAGAATGATCCATGAGCACTTGAGAAAAGGTGTATCCTGCTGTCGTGGGATGTAATGTTTTATATATGTCTGTTAAGTCTAGCTCAGTTATTGTATTATTCTAATTGTCTGTTTCTTTATTGATCATCTGTCTAGATGTTCTGTCCATTGATGAGAGTGGGGAATTGAAGTCTCCAACTATTGTGGTTGATGTGTCTATTTCTCTTTTCAGTGTTTGCCTCATGTATTTTGGAGGATTCTGGCTCAGTGCATAAATATTTATGATTGTTATGTCTTCTTGTTGAATTGTTCCTTTTATTAATACATAGTATCCTTCTTTGTCTGTTTTCACCTGTTTTACATTTGAAGTCTAATTTGTTGGATATTAGTATAGCTACTCCTGTTCTTTTCTGATTGTTATTTGCATGGAATATCTTTTCCCAACCTTTCACTTTCAACCCATGTTTATCCTTGGGCCTAAGATGCTTTTCCTGTAGAGAGCATATAGATGGGTCCTGTTTTTCAGTCCATTCTGCCAGTCTATGTCTTTTGATTGGGGAGTTTAATCCATTAACATTTAGTGTTAATTACTGTACAGGCAGTACTTTCTTCTACCATTTTGCCTTTTGGATTTTATATGTCATATCTAATTTTTCTTCTTTTTACCTTTACTGATAGTCTTCATTTCTATACTCTTCTCCACACCTCTCTCTCCCATTTTTTCCTATCTGTCTCTAGTGATCCCTTTAGTATTTCTTACAGAGCTGGTCTCTTGGTCACAAATTCTCTCAATGAATTTTTGTCTACAAGTGTTTTAACTTTCCCCTCATTTTTGAAGGACAGTTTTGCTGGATATAGAATTCTTGGTTTGCAGTTTTTCTCTTTTAGTATCTTAAATATATCATCCCACTGTCTTCTCACCTCTATGGTTTCTGCTGAGAACTCTACGCATAGTCTTATTGGGCTTCCCTTGTATGTGATGGATTGTTTTTCTCTTGCTGCTTTCAAGAGTCTCTCTTTCTCTTTGACATCTGACATTCTGATTAGTAAGTGTCTTGGAGTACATCTATTTGAATCTATTCTGTTTGGGGTATGCTGTACTTCTTGGATCTGTAATTTTAAGTCTTTCATAAGAGTTGAGAAATTTTCAGTGATAATTTCCTCCATTAGTTTTTCTCTTCCTTTTCCCTTCTCTTCTCCTTCTGGGACACCCACAACATGTATATGCTTGTGTTTCATGTTGTCATTCAATTCCCTGAGTCCTTGCTCATATTTTTCCATTCTTTTCCCTACATTTTCTTTCGCTTGTCGGATTTCAGATGTCCTGTCCTCCAGTTCACTAATCCTATCTTCTGCCTCTTGAAATCTGACATTGTAGGTTTCCATTGTTTTTTTCATCTCTTCTACTGCCCTTTTCATTCAGATAAGTTCTGTGATTTGTTTTTTCAGACTTTCAATTTCTTCTTTATTCATTCTTTGCCTTCTTTATATCCTCTCTTAATTCACTGATTTGATTTTTTATGAGATTTTCCATGTCTGTTCGAATGTTCAGAATTAATTGTTTGAATTCCTGCATCCCATTTGAATTGTTGGTTTGTTCCTTTGACTAGGCCATTTCTTCAATTTTCCTAGTATGATTCATTATTTTTGGCTGGTATCTAGGCATTTAATTACCGTAATTAGTTTATTCTGGAGATTGTTTTCATTTTTTTTTTCCCTGGGAGTTTCTTGCTGGATGACTTTGCTGTCTATTTGTTCTTTGACATTCAGTACAGCTTATTCTAGACCTCTAGCTTAGGTTTTGTTTAATATATCAGAATTTCTCAGTTCTTGTTTTTTTTTTTGTTTGTTTGTTTCTTGCGCTGCCTACATGGTGCCTCACCCCCAACTTAGGAGGGTCTACTTAGGTATTATAGACCCCAGTCAGATTTTCCCAGGCCAAACTGGTCTTCTCTCAGGAGGAAAGAGTCACCTGCATCAGTTTTCCTTGAGGGTGAGACCCAGTAGATTGAAAGTCTTTCCTATGATGTCTCTGGACTTTGTTTTTTTCCTATCCTTCCCAGTATGTGGTGCTTTTCGGCTTGCAGGTCCCACCAGCATAAGGGATGTGATACCTTTAAGTTCAGCAGACTCTTCCTGCTGGGGGCATTGTGGAGAGAGAGGAGAGGTTGTAGGCTGGCTTTAATTGCTTCACTTTTCCAGACCCTGGGGTCTGAATTCCTTGAGGGAGGGATTCCACCTGCGCTGGGCCCCACCCCTCTCCTGGGGAAGGCACAGGCTCCAGACAAACACTCAAACAAGCTTAATTCTGCCCATGCCTGTGGCAGGGGAGCCCGAGAAGCCTTGCAGCTGTATCCAAAGAGTAGTCAAGCCACAGAAACACAGCCACAAAAGAGAAAAAGAGAAATCCTTTTCAGAGCAGGACCCCATTCCTTGGGTTTGCCAATCAAGAACTTAAGTTGGTACATTGCTCTGTGTATCTCCAGGTCCTATGTTTCGCTCCTTTTCTGCAGGGCCCAGACCTTTCCAGATCCAAAAAAACCCTCTGTTTTTTTTTCTTTTTCTGTCATCCCTGCCCCGTCTGGGGCAAAAACTAGTGACCTCTGCTTTTACTCGACCTCCGCTTTTACGCAAAGTTCAGCTGAGCTGGGGTCCTAGTTTTAGTAGTAAGAATTTGTCAATTAATTCCACAAATTTGGAGCTTAGTAGAGCTCAACCCCTTGCTGCAAGTAAAGTCTCTTCCTTTCCCCTCTGGGAAGCAGCCTGTGGGGAAGGGGCATCAGCCACCTCGGATTGGGGGACTCATGGTTCTAGGGGGGCTCACAGCCAGGCCAGCTGGTCCAGACTGAAGTACACTATGTGTCTGGTCACTGATGTGGCCCCAGCAGTTGTTCTGTTACTGTTCCTGGCTATTTACTAGCTGCTCTGGAGGACGAACTAAATCCCACACCTCGCTATGCCGCCATCTTGGCTCTCCTCCAAACTCCTGATATTTGCCCTCCTTGCTCCTTTTATTTTCTTCTTCTCTTGTAAATGGCAACTTTTTCTGCACTGCCCATGTGTTTGCTACTGAACATGTGAAATGTAGCTTGTTGGAATGGAGATGTACTGGAAGTGTAAAACAACACCAGATTTTGAAAACTTAGTATGAAAATGTTATAAATATTATTAATTCTATAATAATGTAAATATTGTATAATAGTATTATAATTAATTCACTTAGTTCTTTTTACTTTTTTAATGTGGTTACTTGAAAATTTAAAATGACTTATGTGATTGGACAGTGCTGTTCTGGTTGTTCAGCCCAAAAGCCTGGATCATTCTTAACTTCTTTCTCCTCACCTGTAGACCCTACTTTGAAAATACACACAGTACTACGTGGGCCACGGCGGCTCAGCAGACAGAGTTCTCACCTGCCATGCTGGAGACCTGGGTTCGATTCCTGGTGCCTGCCCATGCAAAAAATATATATATACACAGTATTCAACAATTTCTCACCACCTTTACTACTATCCCTTCTTTCTCCCAATACTCACACACACCACATCACTGTTATCTCTCACTTGGATAAAAGAGATACTGTAGCTTCCTAACAGGTTTCCTTGCTTCCTTCCTTGCCACACCCATAGTCATCCTTTTTTAAAGGGCAGTTTATGTCGCTCTACTGTTCAAATTCCTCCAATAGCTCCCTTTTCTCTCAGAATAAAAGCCCAAGTCTTTGCAATGGTCTAGAAACAGAATGCCAAGATCTGGCTGCCATCCCCATCCCATATGTATAACCTAATTTCTTACCACTCTCTTCAACCAACTACACTGGCCTCCTTGAATTTCCCATCTATTCTCCCACATGGTGGCCTCTGAACTGACTGTGCCACTGCAAGGATATCCTGTTTCCTGAATATCATCTCCTTCCTTTCCCTCAGTTTGGCACAAAGAGTCAATTTACCTGTGAATCCTTTCCTGACCATTATATTTAAAACTGCAAGCCTCTCTCGACTTTTTTCTCCTATACAACTTTTTATCCTGAACAACTTATCTGTCTCCCAATAATAAAATATAGGCATTCCTTGAGGACAGTGACTATTTTGTTTAATGCTGCGTTCCCAGTACCTGTGTCTGGTGCACAATAAACAGTTTTTGAATAAATAAATGATTCATGGGTTCCCAAACTTAGTTTCAGACCATTCGCAACTGGTCATTCTCGGAAATCTTTTCGTTTTTAATGCACTGTCCTTATTCCACAATAAAGAATAAAGGCCCTCCTCCAGACTCCACTAGTTTAATCCAAACCCTTAACCCATTTTCTCATGACAATTAGATGACTCCAGCCCTCAGCCCAAAAGCCCTCAATTTTCCTTTTCCTTCAGACATAAAATCTCCTAAGACACCTGCAAGAATTTCTGACCTATAACATATGCAGCTACACCAATAAAGATCCTTAATCTCGACCTTCAAATCTATCCAAAGTACATTAGGCATAATCTGACCTGTTAATGCTAGCGGTACTTGTCACTTGTGTGTAGACTGGCCACATTTCATCTACACAAATCCCCTCATGCTTGCATTTGGGAAGATGTAGTGTGTCTGTGTTAGGACTACAGCTCATGGACATGTGATGGACAGAATGCCAGAGACTGTGGCCAGGCGGACCCCTCATTTTAAGCACGGGGAAATCAAGACTCAGAGAACTTAAGTGAATTGGCCCAAGTTAAAACCAAACCAAACCAAAATGCAACGTAGCTGAAAAAGGTTCCAGGAGCCAGGTCGCCTGCCTACCACACTCGACCCTCCCCACTAAACGACCCACATCGCAGCCGTTCCATTACACGATGTTCAATTCGCGAGCGTGCAAGCTGCTTCAGCTGGAAGGCTCCCCGGCCGCGGAAATCCTTTGCTGTAAACTGAGGAGACAGTAGGTCCCGGCGCCGGCGGCGGCGGCCCCTCCTCGGCGGCGGGAGACCTGCCGCGTCCACGCTCTCGCGAGACTGACAGTCCCGGGGAGCAGGTCCCGGGCCTCGCGGAAGTGGGCGAGAGGACCGCGTCGCTCCCACCCGGGGCGTGTTCGCAGGTGGCTCCGTGGGGTCGAAGGTCTCCTCAGGGACGGGCGCGAGGCCGAGCCGAGAAGACGCTCCCCGCCACTCCGAAAGCCCCCTGGGCCCGGGCTCCGCTCCTCCCCAGCCCGGCCGCGCTGCCCCTCCCTTTGCCCTTGACGGTGCCCGACCCCCCAGGCAGCGGTTCGGTCCGCGGCTGGGCAGCCTGCCTTTCCCCTTCTGCTCCTGGGCCCCTCCCCCGCCGCTAGCACCAGTGTCGCGGGTCCAGCGGTGTCCCAGAAGCCGCACGTACAACTTGCATGTGTGAGTGCTAGGAATGCCGCTGGCCTCCTGGAAAAATGCGTTCTTTCTATCTATAGCTCTCTCTGTACATCGTATGTCTACGACGGCTATTCCAGGGGCAACAACTGCTCGCCTCTCTTCTCATCTCCCCATTGGTGGCTCCCGAGCCGAATTTGGGAATGGGGAGATCTCCCACCTGTTATCTTTGAGCAGCCTAATCTCCTGTAAGCAGAAGTGCCATTTGGCTTCTTCAAAGGCATTTGGCTTGGGGTTGGGAATTTCGCCTGCCCCCCTCCCCAACCAACTGCAGGCTTTCTCTGTGTATTGCTTTTCTCTGAGAATGCTTTAGTTGTTTTATTGTAAGAATCTATGATACAATATTTATGCTTTGGTCTTACTCATTTTGCTCGAAGAGAGGAAGCGACTATCAGTTTTGCCTTCTTTTGATCTTATTTATAAGATTCGCTTTTTTGCTAGGGTTAAAATACATTTAGAACATGTAAGTGCAGCCACTAACTGGAGATTTTAAGGTAACAGTTATTTTCTTTATCATAATTTCTTTTTGTTTCATAGGGGTAAAACATTCAATTTTGAAGTTCTTTTAATTCTTCGGGAAGATTTCAAATCCAGTAGAAGTCAAAATGGGACACAATAAACAGATAAGAATTTTACTTCTGAACGAAATGGAAAAGCTGGAAAAGACCCTCTTCAGACTTGAACAAGGTCAGTAGCAAGTTGATTAGCTTGTGTCTCTTAAGTTTTTAATTCACCTACTGTCTTATTAAATTAAAAAAAAAACTTTTTGATTTAGTATTCCTCCCAAGGGCCTTTCCGAAACTTGATTTATGCAAACAATTAAAGACAGTTCTGTATTCTAAAAATATTACTAATAAAAGTTTATTTTAGTTGAAAATATTTTGTCTCTGTCATTTTACGACTAGGATAAAACAGTAGTTTACTTTTCTTTGCATGTTAACTTCCACTTAAGAGGCAAGAAGTTACATATAAGATCAGAAAATGGACCATTATTTCTAATAACATTTATTATTAAAATTTGGTAAATTACTTCATATATAATTTTGCTTTGGGTTAATGTGATTTTGCTTTTTTAAACCTCATATGCTTACTTTCCTGAACCCTTAAATTAGTAAATTACAATGAAAAGAATAGTAAACTACCGTCCATACTTACTGAAAGCTTCTCAGATATGGAGAAGGTAAAAGCTGAATTTTTTTTCCCCAAATAAAAAGTGAAATAACTGATCAGGTTATGTCAAAATATATTTGAACTGTGATTTAGAAGATCAAATTATGTTTCTATGAGGGTAAATATATAGATACTTTATATCCTTAGACTTTATAAATAAATTTTTCAACACTGAAAAAATTTCACACTTATTTTACTTTAGTATATTTTGTGAAATAGAAGTTTAAAGTATGAAAAAATTCCAGTCTCCTGTATTGGTCTGCCAAATGGGCGTTGATACTCCTAAATATTTAGAAGGATTTTTTTTATTTCTCCCCCATTTTAAGAGAGCTATTTATTTTTAAAAAAATTAGATCACTGAGTACTTACTTTGGTTTTGGATTACCTGACTGTACTTTTCTGCCCTTTTTTTTACCTGTCAACTTGGTGTCTCTTGCTGGGCTCTCTTCCTTCTACATTTTAATTAATTGTGGACATCCCCTAGGAGTCCTATCTTGTTCTGTTCTAATGCTCTCAAAGTCTTATACATTCTTGTGGCCTCAGCTGTTGCCTCTGTCCTGATGACTGCTATTGAAAAAGGACCTTGAGTTATGTCTTCTTTTAGAAAGCCTGAGAGTGTTGCAGCAGGGGTAGGGAATCAGAATTCTGAGAACATTGATGCCATTCCTGGCTCTGCTGCTAAGAAATTGTTTGACTTTGGGCAGGTCATATTAATTCTAGGCATTTATTTCTTTAATTGTAAAATGAAGGTAGTACTTTTCTGCTTTTCTATCTTCCTGAGTTGTTGAGGATAGCAGTGGTGTATGGCTTTATACTGATAAAGCCCAAGTAGAGATTAGGGAGTGGTAAATCACTCTATCTAATCTAGCTCTGGATTTGTGGCTTCATCCAAGTGTTATGCTGTAGAATATCCTGCAGGATATCTCTACTTGGATATGCTTAAATCTGATGTGTCTGAAAATGAACACCATGATTGCTTCTCATCTCCTCCCCATTCCCAAATCTCCTTTATTTTTCAGCATCCGTGTAATGATATATCAGTTTTCCTAGTTTCTCAGGCTAAAAACCTTATGAACTTTGATGATTTTTTATTTTTAATGTCAATCTCTCTTTAAGCCCTATCAATTTCTTAATGTCTCTGCTTGCCTGTCTCTCTGTCTCTTCAGGAGCATCTTCCAAAGTAAGTTATTTATGCAGTGCCATCTCTTTTATTAATTGGTGCCTATGAAGTGAAATCTAAATTCCTCTGCCTGGTTTTCAAGGCATTATACAGTGAAATTTCATCTTCCCTAGCCAAGATTGTATCTCATTGTTTGCCCTCATTAGTGGTCTACATCCTTACAATTTCCTACACCCCTTTCATTTCCAGTTCATTCCCTCCCCAGTGGCTTTCTTTGGGCCAACCTTCATACCTCCTTGCCAGATTTTTCTATGTCTGTGTCTTTATTGTCATTCGGTGTCTGGCTTACCATCCTAAAATTTCACCTCCTACATAATACCTTTCCATAATTTTTTACTGATACCTCCTTTTTTAAAATTTCCAGTTACCCAATGATTGGAGAACAGTTGAGTGCTGAACCATATAGCATTGTCTAAAAGCTCGTTAGCTTTGTGGGGTTGAATTAGATTTTAAGATCTGTGAGGATAAGGACAGTATTATAAAAACTAGTGCAGTGAATAACCATTTGAAATAATTTGCTGATTGATTATTAAAACTCCAGCTAAAACTAGGAAAACCTGTAAATTCAGCTCAGCTATGTGAAGAGGGATCCACGAAGGGTTTTTGGAAGAAGAGTAATGTGGTTGATTCTGTAACCGTAGTTAAAACCAGTAAATTTGGCCAGATGATGAAAATGGGAGCTTGTGAAATTTTTTGTGCAATAATGATGTTCTCATATTATCATAATATTTTAGAAGGTAATTTTTTTTTTAATGTGAAAGGTAGATTGAAGGGAAGTGACATTGGAGACAGATAATCAACGAATGTCTATGGAAAAAAACATAGCTGGTTAAAGTTAGGGGGTTAACAACATCGGAGTTGAAAAAGAGGGGATAGAATATGAGACATTTTAGAGTTCATAAGATTTGGTGAAAGTAAGTGTGAAGGAAAACTCAAGGCGATTTTTGGTTCTTTCCAATTTAATTGGTTACCAAGACCTTCTTCGTTCTTCTTTCCTTTTATCTTTTCTCCAACAAAGGATTCCTCCTCATTTTCAAGATGATATCTCCATATAATATGGATTCTTCTAATGTAACAAGTACAACATTGAAATTATGATTTCTAGACACACCAGAGCCTTTTCCTGTATTCCTGTATTTTTCATTTATAGCAGAATAATGAACAAAATTACTATTCCCCAAACCTAGAATTGTCTTTTCATATAGATTGTTCATGTTTAAAGTTTTTACTTGTTCTTCATTAAAGAAAATGTTGTATAATGAAGCTTCCTTGCTTAGGAACTTGAGCCTATGTAAATTGAATGGAAAGAAGAAGATAGGAAAATTTAGTTTACAATAATCATTTAAATCACTCATCTTGCTAGCTGCTTACCAGATATTCCTAGTGTTAGTATGAGGAATAAGGTAGCCACACTGTGCACTTCTTTAGCCTAAGCTAATTTTAAGCAAACTGAATGATTAATTGTGGAATCTGACATAACTCTAAGTATTCTCATGTTTCATTTACTGTATATAAGCATTGCAAGTTCAGTGATTTGGATTAGTGATCTACAGAGTGATTATGTACCCCAGGGAATGTGCATGGATCTATTGGTAGACAGAAAATACAGGAATCTTCCTAGCTACATCTTTTTCTAGCTAGCTAACTATATAAATATCTGTTATACACACACACACACACATATGTATGTACTTATAAAAATAATGCAGTTCTGCTAATACATGAATTGACACTGATGCTCTTGGTTTGTACTTCAGATGAGTTATGTACAGAAAAGCTGTACTCTAAAGGAAGAGTGGAGGTTGGAGGTTGGCAGTCATGCCTCACTTGTTTGTGTTCAGTGTGTTGCCATGAATTGCTGTTGTATCTAACTTCATTAGATATGTAAGTTACAGTATCTTTAATAGTAAAGTCTTTCCGATACTCTGCAACAAGAGGTAGAATAATCATCAATGTCTGTTTTTACCTCATAAAGTTTATGAGACTTAAAGATGAATTATAAAAGTGTTTGAGATTTTCTTTCCTTTTCAGAAATGAAAAATGGCTTTGAAAGTATAATTCATAGAAGTTTTGTTTTTGTTTTTTAATATTTATTTAGTTTGACTCTTTGAGGTAAATATGAGTGAGCAAATTAACTGCTTTAAAAGAAAATTGATGCTGTGGAGCAGAGGTTGGCAAATTATTTCTGTAAATAGCAAATGTTTTTGGCTTTGTGGGCCATATAGTCTCTATTGAAACTACTCAACTCAGTGGTTGTGTCATAAAGCCACAGACAGTACGTAACTGAATAGGCATGGCTATGTTCCTGTAAAACTGTATTTACTAAAACAGATAGTAGGCTGGATATCATTTGCCAGTCTTTGTTATAGTAATAGCATTTTGAGTATTGATTTTAATAAATAGTTTCATCATGATATGACTATTACCACGTAAATTAATGTCTGCTCACTTTAAAAAGTTCCAAATAAAGGGTTTCAATATGTTTTTAAACCATCTGATTAATATATAAATATACAACATCTCATGTTCTGATTAGTTATAAGAACAATTTATGTATATTAGGGAAAATACAAATTTACTAGCCATGTTTCAACAGAAATCTTTACATAATTGATGAATGAGATTGAAAAATTAATGCCATTATTTAGTACATATAACCACTAAGAACTACTTCCATTTGAATGTAGATATCTTTGTGAGATATAGTTTCCAGCTCTGAGACCAGTAAAACCAAGTATCAAATAAAACTTGGAATCTTTGAATCAGTTTATCACAAAATATTAAACCAAGTCTTTAAAAACAATGAAACTTGTTCAATCATATTGTTCTCATTGACACATATTATCAATATTAATTTTTAGTGAGCACACCATATACGTATATTATATAAATATATAAACTCATAGTTTGGGAATGCTTGTCAATGTTTTTTTCTGAATGGAACTGCTGTTTTAGATATTTGGGATGAGTTTTAACCTTTGTACTGTAAGTTCTCTGAAGACTTATGTAATTATAAAAACAGTATTTGTATAAACTTAGCAGGGGACAAGTTGTTTAAATATGCTCCAGCAGCTAACCTCTGATATTTGTACTTGTTCTACATGACACCATTTCTTCTGATGATTAATTTAATCATTCCTGTAAAGATGTAGATATTTAATATTCTCAAAATCATTAAGTATTTTACTCCATGTTTTAGGGCAATTACCTCTCAATCTGTCCTTTTATAATTGTTACTCCAATTTTTTAATGCAGTGTCATTGATATATATTATATAGTCACATACCATATAATCATCCAAAGTATACAATCATTGGTTCACATCATCATCATACTAGCTGTGCGTTCATCATCACAATCGATATTTGACCATTTCCATAACTCCAAAAAAACCCCCAATAAGAACAAAAATAAAAATAAAAGTAAAAAGATCACCCAAAACATCCCATATCCCCCATACCCCCTATTATTTATTTATTTTTTTGTCTTTATTTTCTTACTCATCTGTCCATGTACTAGATAAAGGGAATGTCAGTTACAGGGTTTTCACAATCACACAGTCACACCTTAAAAGTTATATAGTTATACAGTCATCTTTAAGAATCAAAGCTATTCAACAGTATCAACCCTCTAGCTCCTCCGATACACCAAAAACTGAAAATGCTTCATAAGAATAACCTCCAGAATGACCTCTTGACTCTGAAATCTCCCAGCCACTGAAACTTTATTTTGTTTTATTTGTCTTTCCCCATTAAGTCAAGAAGTCTTTATCTATCCTATGAGGCCAGGGCCAGGCTCATCCCCAGGAGTCATATCCCACATTGCCAGGGAGATTGACACCCATGGAAATCATGTCCCACATAGGGGAGAGGGCAGTGAATTCACCTGTGGAGTTGGCTTATAGAGAGGCCGTATCGACTATAAGCATAATCTTAAATAGGAATAACTTTTATAAGGGCAAGCCCCAAGATCAAGGATCTGGCCCGTCAGCTTAGCAGTTCCCAATGTTTGTGAAAATATCAAGTCTTCCCCAGGTGGAAAAGTTTAATATTTCCACCTTTTCCCCAGTCCCTCCAGGGGGACTTTGCAAATACTTTTTTATTTTCTGCCCAGATTAATCTGAAATATATTGGAGTATTACACTAACCTGTATAAACCAACAAGATCTCAGTTCCTATTCAAGATTCCATATGATTACAGTGTTTGAATAAGCTGACCATACGAAGTAAATTAGATAGTATGCTACAGAAAATATAAATTTTGTACCAAATAAACATCTCTTCCTTTAGGCTCATACAGAAGTTGAAGGTTTAAAATACAGCCAGTATTATTCTTTGCCCTTTATTCTGATTTACCTTAG
Organism: Myrmecophaga tridactyla; assembly: GCA_004026745.1. NCBI lineage: Eukaryota > Metazoa > Chordata > Mammalia > Pilosa > Myrmecophagidae > Myrmecophaga > Myrmecophaga tridactyla. Next base: position 39,920 of record PVIY010007794.1, on the reverse strand, counting down.
TCTTAACGAGATCAGCTTCATTCATATCTCTAATTGAAGTCTGTTCACATTTTTCCGTGTTTTTAATGGTTCCTGTATGGGGTAATGCTGACTTTCATAGCTGCAGAACTCTGCTCTGAGTCTCAAGTGTCACACAGATACCTGAAGTTCCAGGAAACAACAAGGTTAAACACAAAGAGCTCAGCATCTCAGAATTTAGAAATAACAGTTACCACTCTGGAATAGATGTGACAGCTGTTAAGAGCTTACATTCTAGGAACCTTTACATTAGGCCTTCCCTTGACAACCTATTCTCTTGAATTCAGTTCTCAGAGTTTATAGTTAGCCCAGATTAATGAGGCATTATAATAGTTGTCTTTTTGTTTCTGGTTTATTTCACTCTACATATTGTCCTGAAGGTTCATTCACCTAGTTGTATGCCTTGCATCTTCATTCCTTCTTGTAGCCATTCAGTATTCCATGATATGTATGCACCACATCTCCCCCATTCTGTTCCTCAGTCAGTGTACCCTTAGCCACCTCCATCCATTGAAAATTTCAAACACTGCCGCCATAAACAGTGTGTACATGTCCATTCGTGTCCATGCTCTCGGTGTACCCCTAACAACAGAGTTGCAGAATCATACAGCAGTCCCACAGCCAGCCTCCTGTGGCACCACCACTCTGCTTCCCTACCAACACTGTGTAGTTACATCTCTCACTCCTCATTTTCTCCACCACTTGTATCTCTCTGTTCACTTTTTAACAGTTTTATTCACATACCATCCAATCCAACCTAAGAAAAAATTCACATGACTCCCAGGGGTGTGGACCTTCCTGGCAACGTGGGACAGAAATACTAGAATAGGCTGGGACTCAGCACCAAGGGATTGAGAAAACCTCAGCTGAAAGCGGGAAGAGAGAAATGAGACAAAATAAAGTGTCAGTGGCTGAGAGATTCCAAACAGAGTCGAGAGGTTATCCTGCAGGTTATTCTTACATATTATATAGATATCAGCTTTTTAGTTAAGGTGTAACAGAGAGGCTGGAGGGAACTGCCTGAAAATGTAGAGCTGTGTTCCAGTAGCCATGTTTCTTGAACATGTCTGTATAATGATATAGCTTTCACAATGTGACTGTGTGATTGTGAAAACCTTGTGTCTGATGCTCCTTTTGTCTACCTTATGGACAGATGAGTGAAACATATGGATTAAAAATAAATAAATAATAAGGGGAACAAAAGTTGAAATAAATTTAGTGGATTGAAATGCTAGTGATCAATGAAAGGGAGGGGTAAGGGGTATGGTATGTATGAATTTTTTTCTGTTTTCTTTTTATTTCTTTTTCTGAATTGCTGCAAATGTTCTAAGAAATGATCATGATGATGAATATACAACAATGTGATGAAAAAAAGAATGTTCATATTGTATGTTGATTGGTTTTATTAATAAAAAATTTTTTTAAAAATTCAGTGCTTCCCAGTATAATCGCATAGCCATGCCTTCACCACTAAAATCTATATGAGGACATTTCCATCTCTTCTTCAAGGAATCCCATACCCCTCCCCCATATCTCCTGCTTATTGACATTTAGTTTCGGTATATTGCCTTTGTTATGTTCAATGGAAGCACACTACAGTATTACTGTTAACTTTAGACCCTAGTTTATATTGATTGTATTTTTTCCATATACCATCCCATTTTCAACACCTTGCAGTGTTGACATTGATCTATTCTCCCTCATGCAAATAATCACCATTGTTGTCTACTCTAGGCTTCACCAAGTTATACTGTCCCAGTCTTTATCCTCTGTGTTTCCTTCTGGTGACATACATGTCCCCAGCCCTCCTCCCTCAGCCATCCTCACAGTCAGCTTCATTCAGTGTACTAACAATAATGTGTATTGTTACACAATGCAGTATTATGCTATCCATTTCTGGATCTTTACAATCAATCCTATTGAACATATGTATTCCTTCAGCATCAGATGTCAAATTTCTGTCCTTTTTCTATCTCCTAATAACCTCTGTTCTTAACTTTAACTCTCAAAGTTTACTCATTAATGTTAGTTGATATTAGTGAGACCTTATAGTATTTGTCCTTTTGTTTCACTCAGCATACTGCCATCAAGGTTCATCCACGTTATTATATCCTCCATGACTTTATTCTTTCTTACAGTGATAATATCCCTCATATATATATATATATACATCACAGTTTGTTTGACCACTTGTCTATTGAGGGACATTTGGGCTCCTTCAATCACTAGGCAGTTGTGAAAAATGCCATTATACATATCTGTATGCAAATGTCCATTCATGTCATTGCCTTCAGTACCTGCAAATATGGACCTAGTAATGGAATTGCTTGGATCATATGAAAATTTTATACATAGTTTCCTAAGGAACTTCCAAACTGCCTTTTAGAGAAGTTGCACTATTTATTATACATTTGCACCAACAGTGAATAAGTGTGCCTTTTTCTCTGTATCCTCTCCATATAGAGAATGTGCCATTCTAGTCAGTGTGAGATGATAACTCATTGTGGTTTTGATTTGCATTTCCCTGATAGCCAATGAGGTTGAGCATCTTTTCATATGCTTTTGAACCATTTATATATCCTCTTCAGAAAGTGTCTGTTCATGTCTTTTGTCCATTTTTTAATTGGATTGTTTGTCTTTTTGTTGTTGAGCTGTAAAATCTCTTTATATATTCTGGATAGTAAATCATTATGGGATACATGGTTTCCAAATACTGTCTCCCATTGTGTAGACTGCCTTTCTATTTTCCTGGCAAAATCCTTTGATGCACAAAAGTGTTTAATTTTGAGGAGATCCCATTTATCTATTTCTTTTTTCACTTCTTGCATTTTGGATGTAAGGTCTAGGAAACCACTTCCTATCACAAGAACTTTAAGATATTTCCCTACATTTTCTTCTAAAAGTTTTATGATCTTAGTGCTAATATTTAGGTCTTTGATTATTTTGAGTTAATTTTTGTAAAGGGTGTGAGATACGGGTCCTCTTTCATTTTTTTGCATATGGATATCCAGTTCTCCAGGCACCATTTGTTGAAGAGGCTACCCTGTCCCAGTTGAGTTTCCTAGATCACCTTATCCAAGATCAATTGCCCATAGATGAGAGGGTCTATTTCTGAGCACTCAATTTGATTCTATTGGTCCGTATATCTATCTTTATGCCAGTGCCATCTTGTTTTGACCACTGTAGCTTTGTAATATGCCTTAAAGTCAAGTAGTGGGAGACCTCGCACTTTATTCCTCTTTCTCAAGATATTTTTAGCTATTCAGGAAACCCTGCCATTCAAAATAAATTTGGTTATAGGTTTCCTGTTTTTGTAAAGTAAGTTTTTGGGATTTTAATTGGTGTTACATTGAATCTATAAATCCATTTGGGTAGAATTGACATTTTAACTGTATTTAGTCTTCCAGTCCATGACCATGAAATGTTCTTCCACTTATTTAGGTCTTCTTTCGTTTCTTTTATCAATTTCTTATAGTTTTCTGTGTATAGGCCTTTGTGGCCTTGGTTGAATTTATTCCTAAATATTTTATTCTTTTGGTTGCAATTGTGAATGAAATTTTTTTTCTTGATTTCTCCCTCAGATTGTTCCTTACTAGTGTATGGAAACACTACAGATTTTTGAGTGTTGATCTTGTAACCTGCCACTTTTCTGTACTCATTTATTAGCTCTAGTAGTTTTGCTGTGGATTTTTAAGGGTTTATGACATATAGTATCATACCATCTGCAAATAGTGAGAGTTTTACTTCTTCCTTTCCAATTTTGATGCCTTGTATTTCTTTTCTTGTCTAATTGCTCTGGCTAGAACTTCCAACACAATGTTGAATGATAATGGTGATAGTGGACATCCTTGTCTTGTTCCTGATCTTAGGGGAAAAGTTTTCAGTTTTTTCCCATTGAGGATGATGTTAGCTCTGGGTTTTTCATATATTCCCTTTATTATGTTGATGAAATTCCCTTCTATTCCTATCCTTTGAAGTGTTTTCAACAAGAAAGGATGTTGAATTTTGTCAAATGCTTTTTCTGCATTAATCGAGATGATCATGTGGCTTTTCTGCTTTGATTTATTGATATGGTGTATTACATTAATTGATTTTCCTATGTTGAACCATCCTTGCATACCTGGGATGAATCCCACTTGGTCATGGTGTATAATTCTTTTAATGTGCTGCTGGATTCAATTTGCAATAATTTTGTTGAGGTTTTTACATCTATATGCATTAGAGAGATTGATCTGTAATTTTCTTTTCTTGTAGTATCTATGTCTGGCTTTGGTATGAGGGTGATGTTGGCTTCATAGAATGAGTTAGGTAGCCTTCCCTTCTCCTCAATTTTTTGAAGAGTTTGAGCAGGGTTGGTACTAATTCTTTCTTGAATGTTTGGTAGAATTCACATGTGAAGCCATCTGGTCTTGGACTTTTCTTTTTTTGGAAGCTTCTTAATGACTAATTCAATTTCTTTACTTGTATTTGTTTGTTGAGGTCGTCTGTTTCTTCTCGAGTCAGTGTTGGTTATTCATGCCTTTCTAGGAAGTTATCCATTTCATCTGCATTGTCCAGTTTATTAGCATAAAGTTGTTCATAGTATCCTCTCATTACCCCTTTATTTCTGCAGACTCAGTGGTTATGTTTCCTCTTCTGTTTCTGATTTTATTTATTTGCATCCTCTCTCCTCTTCTTTTTGTCAATATCACTAAGGCTCCATCAGTCTTACTGATTTTCTCATAGAACCAGCTTCTGGTTTTGTTGATTTTCTTGATTGTTTTCATGCTTTCAGTTTCATTTATTTCTGCTCTAATATTTGTTATTTCCTTTTGCTTGCTTTGGGGTTATTTTGCTGTTCTTTCTCTAGTTCTTCCAAGTGGACAGTTAGTGCCTTGACTTTTGCTCTTTCTTCTTTTTTGATGTAGGCATTTAGGGCAATAAATTTTCCTCTTAGAACTGCCTTTTCAGAGTCCCGTAAATTTTGATGTGTTGTGTTTTCATTTTCATTTACCTCGAGATATTTACTGATTTCTCTTGTAATTTCTTCCTTGACCTCCTGCTTGTTTAAGAGTATATTGTTGAGCCTACGTATATTTGTGTGCCTACATATAATCTGGCACTCTGCCTATTATTGATTTCCAACTTCATATCTTTATGATCTGAGAAAGTGTTTGGTATGATTTCAGTCTTTTCTAATTTATTGACACTTGCTTTATGACCCATCATATGGTCTATCCTTAAGAATGATCCATGAGCACTTGAGAAAAAAGGTATATCCTGCTGTTGTGGGGTGTAATGTTCTATAAATGTCTGTTAAGTCTAGCTCAGTTATTGTATTATTCAAATTCTCTATTTCTTTATTGATCCTCTGTCTAGATGTTCTACCCATTGATGAGAGTGGGGAATTGAAGTCTCCAACTATTATGGTTGATGTGTCTATTTCTCTTTTCACTGTTTTCAGTGTTTGCCTCATGTATTTTGGAGCACTCTGGCTCAGTGCATAAATATTTGTTAGTGTTATTTCTTCTTGTTGAATTGTTCCTTTTATTAATACATAGTGTCCTTCTTTGTCTCTTTTAACTGTTTTACATTTGAAGTCTATAATTTGTCGGATGTTACTATAGCTATTCTTGCTCTTTTCTGATTGTTGTTTGCATGAAATTCTTTCCCCAACCTTTCCTTTCAACCTATGTTTATCCTAGGGTCTAAGATGCATGTCCTGTAGGCAGCATATAGATGGGTCGTTTTTTTAATCCATTCTGCCAGTCTATGTCTTTTGATTGGGGAGTTTAATCCACTAACATTTAGTGTTATTACTGTAAGGGCAGTATTTTCTTCTATCATTTTGCGTTTTGGATTATATATATCATATCTAATTTTTCTTCTTTTTACCTTTACTGATAGTCTTCATTTCTACATTCTTCTCCACACCTCTCTCTCCCATCTTTTCCTATCTGTCTCTAGTGCTCCCTTTAGTATTTCTTGCAGAGCTGCTCTCTTGGTTACAGATTGTCTCAGTTTTTTTTGTCTGAAAATATTTTAATTTCCCCCTCATTGTTGAAGGACAGTTTTGCTGGATATAGAATTCTTGGTTTGCAGTTTTTCTCTTTTAGTATCTTAAATATATCATCCCACTGTCTTCTCACCTCCATGGTTTCTGCTGAGAACTCTACACATAGTCTTATTGGGCTTCCTTTGTATGTGATGGATTGCTTTTCTCTTGCTGCTTTCAAGATTCCCTCTTTTTCTTTGACATCTGACATTCTGATTAGTAAGTGTCTTGGAGTACCTCTATTTTGATCTGTTCTGTTTGTGGTACACTGCATTTCTTGGATCTGTAATTTTAAGTCTTTCATAAGAATTGGGAAATTTTCAGTGATAATTTCCTCCATTAGTTTTTCTCCTCCTTTCCCCTTCTCTTCTCCTTCTGGGACACCCACAACACATATATTTGTGCGCTTCATGTTATCATTCAGTTCCCTGAGTCCCTGCTCATATTTTCCATTCTTTTCCTTATATTTTCTTTTGCCTGTCAAATTTCAGATGTTCCATCCTTGAAATCTAAAATTGTAGGTTTCCATTGTTTTTTCATCTCTTCTGCTGTGCCTTTCATTCACTTAAGTTCTGTGATGTGTTTTTTCAGACTTTTGATTTCTTCTTTCTGTTCATTCCTTGCCTTCTTTATATCCTCCCTGAGTTCATTGATTTGATTTTTGATGAGGTTTTCCATGTCTGTTTGAATGTTCTGAATTAATTGTTTCAACTCCTGAATCTCATTTGAATTGTTGGTTTGTTCCTTTGACTGGGCTATATCTTCATTTTTCCTAATATGATTTATTATTTTTTGCTGGCATATAGGCATTTAATTACCTTAATTAGTTTATTCTGGAGATTGTTTTCACTTTTTTTACCTAGGATTTTCTTCTTTGACATTCAGTTCAGCTTATTCTAGACCTCTAGCTTTGATTTTAACAGATCAGAATTTTTCAGCACTCAGCGCCTGCTGCTAGTAAAGTCTTTTTCCTTTCCCTTCTGGGAAGCAGCCTGGAGGGGAGGGGCACCTACCACCACAGCTTGGGGGACTCACGGTTCTGGGTGGGATCGCAGCCAGTCCAGCTTGTCCAGACTTGGATAAGCTGCATGTCCGGTCATTGACATGGCCCCAGCAGTTGTTCTGAACTGTTCCTGGCTATTTACTACCTGCTCTGGAAGGCGAACTAAATCCCACTCCTCACTAAACTGCCATCTTGGCCCCCCTCTCGAAATTTTGTTTTAAGGATGAAGCAGTTGAGATCCAGAATGCTTAGGGCTTTTCCCAAAGACATAGAGCTAACTGAAGATTGAAGTGGGACCGGAATAGGAGGTGCTCATCTAATGTGTGTGAGTTAAATAAGATGGAGAACGATCTTGTGGGACTTTAAAGGATGTACTAGTGAACAGATGAAAGCCTGGTTATAGAGACCCATCCCATAAGTTTTTGGTATGTTGTGTTTTCATTTTCATTTTCCTCTAGTAATTTCTTCCTTGACCCACTGTTTGTTTAATAGTGTGTTCTTTAGCCTTCATATATTTGTGAATTTTCTGGCCTCCCGCCTGCCACTGATTTCCAATTTCATTCCATTATGATCTGAGAAGGTGTTTTTATATAATTTCAACCTTTTAAAATTTATTGACACTTGCTTTGTGACCCGTTTTGTGGTCTGTCCTGGAGAATGTTCCATGAGCATTTAAGAAAAATATGTATCCTGGGGCTGTGGGGTGTACTGTTAATGTCTAGTAAGTCTATTTCATTTATTGTGCTATTCAGATTTCTGTTTCCTTACTCCTCTGCCTAAATGTTCAATTCATTGATGAGAGCAATGTATTAAACTCTCCAATTATTATTATAGAGGGTTCTCCTTCTCTCTTCAGTGTTGTCAGTGTATGCCTCATGTGTATGTGGGCACTTTGGCTCATTGCATAAATATTTATGATTGTTAGGTCTTCTTGACGAATTGTTCCTTAGTACTCCCTTTAGTAATTCTTGTAGAGCTGGTCCCTTAGTCACAAACTCTCTCAATGACTGTCTGAAAGTATTTTGTACTCTCCCTCATTTTTGAAGGACAGTTTTGCTGGGTATAGAATTCTTGGTTAGGAGTTTTTCTTTTTCAGTATCTTAAATATATCATACCACTGCCTTTTCATCTCAATGGTTTCTGCTGAGAAATCCACATATAGTCTTTTCAGGCTTCCCCTGTATGTGATGGATTGCTTTTCTGTTACTGCTTTCAGGATTCTCTCTTTGTCTTTGACATTTGACTATCTGATTAGTAAGTGTCTTGGTTAGGTCTGTTTGTATCTATTCTGTTTGGGGTGTGCTGTGTTTCTTGGATCTGTAAATTTGTTTTCCATAAGAGATCGGAAATTTTTCAGTGGTTATTTCCTCCATTATTCTTCTACCCTTTTTCCTTTCTCTTTTTCTTCTGGGACACCTATAACACATATATTCATTTTGTTCATATTGTTATTTAATTTCCTGAGACCCTACTCAATTATTCCTTTCTTTTCCTTGTATGTTCTTTTGTGTGTAGGAATTCAGGTGTTCTTTCATCTAGTTCACTAATCCTTTCTTCTGCCATTTCAAGTCTGCTGTTGTAAGTCTCCTTTGTATTTTTCAGCTCATCCATTGTACCTTTCTTTCCTATAAGTTCTGCCCTTTGTTTTTTTTTTCAAGCTTTCAGCTTCTTCTTTATGCTCACCCAGTGTCTTTTTTATCTCCTTCATCTCTTTTGCCAAATCTCAGTTCATTGCCTCAATTCATTGATTTGATTTTTGAATTGATTTAGCATGTTTTTTGAACATTAATTTGTTGTTTCAACTCCTGTATCTCATTTGTAGTTTTGGTTTGTTCCTTTGACTTGGTCATATCTTTGTTTTTCCTAATGTGACTCATAAATTTTGTTGGTGTCTCCACATCAGTTTCTTTGATTAGTTATTCTGGAAGTCATTTTCACTCTTTTACTTAGGGTTTCTCATTGTTTGGCTTTGTTCTCTATCTGTTCTTTGGTGTTCAGTTCAACTTATTCTAGACCTCTAGCATAGCTTCTATTTAACTGATCGGAAGTTTTCAGCCCTTGTTTTTCTGTTTCTTGCTCTGCCTAGATGGACCTTTTTTTTAGAAGGATCTCCCCAGATATGATTGACCCCAGTCAGATTTTCCCAGGTAAGACAGGCCCAGCTCTCAAGAGGAGGGTGTAACTATATTAAATTTCCCTGAGGATGAGACCCAGCAGGTTGTCAAAATCCCTGTGAAGCCCCTAGGCTCTGTGTGTCTCATATCCTTTCCATCAGGTGGTGGAAGGTTGTCACCCCACAACAACCCCACTGACATAAAGTGGTACAGTGCTTTTAATTTTAAGCAGACCCTGTACCTGCCAAGGGTGTGGTTGAGACAGAGGCTAAAGTAGAAGGTGGGCTAAGGGCTTAACTCCTGGTGTCTGAATTCTGTTTGAAGGCTTCTACTTGATGGACCCTATCTCTCTCTTTTCTCAGGGAAGATAAGCATTTTAGGAAATTTTCTCCTTCATTTGCCTCCTTACTTTGTCTCTCCAACCTATCTTAACTCAGTGCTTGCATGGTTCAGGCCTGACGATTGAAAATGCCTGAGGCTTTCTCTAATGAGCTACTTGTAATGGTTTTTAAAAATAAAATAAAAGAAGAAAAAGAAAAAAAAAGGAAACTCTTTTCAGAGCCAGTCTTCAGACCCCAAGGTTTGTCTATCAAGAGCTGGAGTTTGTACACAGCTCTGTGTGCCCCTTTTTCTTGAGGCACAGCCCTTTTCCAGTATTCTGAGCTTATCTTTCTCTAGATGTGTCTCTTTTTTTTTTTTTTTTTTGTCAGCCCTGCTTCTTTTAGCTGGGAGAGACCTTAGGATTCTTTTCCTTCTTTTTTATCTGTGCTTGGAGCTTATATTCAGCATTCAAAATTTGTTACTTAAAACTGCAATTGTAGCTTAGCTGAGCTGTGTCCCTCCTTGCTCCTAGCAGAGATCGCTTCTTTTTTTCCCATGGATGAGTGTCTCTGATGGAGCCTAACATTCCATTGGGGTAGGAGTGCCAGCCTCTGGAGTTTGAGAGCTTTACTTACAGTTCTGTGCATGATCTCAGCCCTTCCACCCACTCACAGATGCCCCCCAACCCATTGTTCCAGACAGTTCCTGGCTATTTACAAGCTGCTCTATAGCACTAACTAAATTCCATACCTCCCTGTGCCACCATCTTGCCCTGCCCTCTCTGTTACTTCAATTTTAAAATGATGTTTCCCCCATTATAATATGACATAAATATATAAAAAGCCTTTTTTTCTAGTTTTTTGTTTTAAAACAAAATTAGTTCATACTATCTAAACAATTCTGAAACCAACTCTTCTTTTTCTGCTTGAGGGATGGTGTATCAGTGTTCAACAACCCTGCTTGCTGATACTTTTCATCCATAACTTTTTCCAGAAAGGATTTCAAAATATCTCCAAAGATACATAAAAAATGATGAACAGATTGAGTTAAAAGTGGCCCTACTAATAAATATCTTTTGATAATATAATTTATAATGGCTTTGTAATAGTTCAGCTTGCAGCTGTACCGTAATTTATTTAATTGTTGCTCATCATTAGATGTTGAGGTTGTTGTGAGTTTATTTAATTATAATAAACAAGACTAATGATCATCCTTACAAATAATCTACATTAATGCTACTGATTATTTCCTTAAAAACGTCTTATATGAAATTACTGGGGGCAAAAATATAAACTTTATTAATACTCTTAATGTATTATTGCCAAATTGTTAGAAAAATTTATTCATGTTGCTACTTGGAAAATAAATTGTTAGGTTCACTATATAATGAGAGAATGAAAGTGAATGCCTGGAATTTCACATAATTGGATAACTTTTTTGTTTGCTAAAGCCATTGAGTATTAATAAATTTATATCCATATTTCAGTCCAATCCAGGAAGGTAATTAGTATTTATCGGTAGTTTATGGTTTATATCCAAACACCTAGACCTTCCATTCCCTTGTACTATCCATATTTCAGTATGCCAAACAGACCATTCCTATTTCTCTAGACAAATATTAGAAGTTTTAAATTGGGTTCTAATAAATTAGATAGATCCAGCATTCTCTTTTCATGTCTTGTTTTCAAATCCAGTGTTCCTAAAGAATATCTTTGCCCAATGTTAATATCGTAGTGTGAAAGATCTTACTGCCTATCTGTGCTGGTTTGAAAGGATGTATGTCCCCTAGAAAAGCATGTTTTAATCAAAATTCCATTTCATAAAGGTAGAATAATCCCTATTCAATACTGTATGTTTGAAACTGTAATCAAATCATCTCCCTGGATGATGTGATTTAGCCGAGTGGTTGTTAAGCTGGATTAGGTGACGACATGTCTCCACCCATTTGGGTGGGTCTTGATAAGTCCTGGAGTCCTATAAAAGAGGAAACATTTTGGAAAAAGAAGGAGATTCAGAGAGAACAGAGCAGAACGACATAGCCACGAGAAACAGAGTCCACCAGCCAGCGACCTTTGGAGATGAAGAAGGAAAATGCCTCCAGGGGAGCTTCATGAAACAGGAAGCCAGGAGAAGAAGCTAGCAGATGATGCCATGTTTGCCATGTGCCCTTCCAGATGAAAGAGGAACCCTGACTGTGTTCACCATGTGCCTTTTTAGATGAGAGAGAAACTCTGACTGTGTTTGCCATGTTCCTTCTCACTTGAGAGAGAAACGGTGAACTTCATTGGCCTTCTTGAACCAAAGTACCTTCCCTGGATGCCTTTGATTGGACATTTCTATAGACTTGTAATTGGGACATTTTCTCAGCCTTAGAATTGTAAACTAGCAACTTATTAAATTCCCCTTTTTAAAAGCCATTCCATTTTTGGTATATTGCATTCTGGCAGCTAGCAAACTAGAACAGATTTTGGAACCAGAAGTGGAGTGTTAAGAGCAGGCTTTGCATGATAAATCTACTCTAACATTCCAATCTCTCTAAGCCTCTGGATCCCCTCATCTACATTATACCAGGGCAGTTTTGGCATTTCAACCTCAGGTAATGTGGGCCACCTTTTGATCCATGTTTCAACCAACCATCCAAACAAACTGTTAATACCTTTTCTAACCCCTCGAGTTATAACATTGAATACAGAATCTCTGCTTAGTGGGCCCGCATCAATAAATTCAGCCTGAATTTCCTCCCACCATTATCCCTTATATTCCTCCCACCATTATCCCACACCCTTAAAATCCATTGCCACATATATTCCCCTGATTTCTGTCTATATAAATTGGAAAACTCACACAGTTCTTTTGAAGTATAACGTACCTCCTCATGTGTGATACTTTACACCTCACCTTTAGGGGCCTATTGAGACTTTAGTCTAGTTATAGGTCTGAAAGAAATGAGGAGTGGTGGGGGTGGGTCATGAAAAGAATTAGAAATATCTTCCAAGCCATTTGCTTCAGGGCCTTCATTTGCAGTTTCATCTGGTGAAACAGAATTAATCACTCTAGGGCTAATCCCTTCAGGAGGAGGTTGGGTGGCCAACTCCTCAAGGCAGGCTGGAGGTGGAGCAGCTATGTCTTCAGGGCAAACTATTACAGGGTTATCTAGAGAAGACTCAGTATAACCTAGGGTTTCAGCCTCACCCCCAGCATCATTATCAATCCATATGTCACCATCCCATTTCTCAGGGTCCCACTCCTTTCCAATCAATGCCCTCACTTTAATGGCAGGTACCACGCAACATTGAGATTTCAGTTTACGTTGTAAAGTTGCTACTCTAACAATAAGATTCTGAGTCTGATTTTCAGAGATCTCAAGTCTACAGCTACAGAAATAAGATTTTCCTCCCAGATACTCATAGAAATGTCTACATCTGTCAGTTGGCGCTTAAGCTTCTCTTTTGAAGCCTTAAGCCCATCCCTTTCACTCCTTAACGTAGCTAGTGTATCTAACAATGACCAGCCAGCATCTCTATACCTCTTATTTCCACAAAACTCTGTAAAGATGTCAAAAACATTATCCCCCAGAGCCTGGCTTCGTACAAGCAAAGCATTAGGAGAATTGAATGGTGATATTTGACTATCTCTTTTGCCAACTCACTCCATGGATTTGGAGTGTCATGCTGATTATGGGAATCAGAGTCCTTAGTGCCTTTGAGTCCAGTCAGAGTAGAAAACCATTCATAAAAACCCACTTTTAAGATTCTGTTTCTTAAGAATCACTCCTGGTACCAAGTTGTATTAGTTAGGGTTCTCTAGAGAAACAGAATCAACAGGGAACACTTGTAAATGTAAAATTTATAAAAGTGTCTCATGTGACCACGGGAATGCAGAGTCCAAAATCCACAGGGTGGACTGTGAAGCCAGTGATTCCGATGGAGGGTCTGGACAAACTCCACAGGAGAGGCTTGCTGGCCAAAGCAGGAAGAGAGCCTGTCTCCTCTGAATTCTCCTTAAAAGGCTTCCAGTGATTAGATTAGGCATCACTCATTGCAAAAGACACTCCCCTTGGCTGATTACAAATGGAATCAGCTGTGCATGCAGCTGATGTGATCATGATCTAATTCTATGAAATGTCCTCATTGCAACAGGCCAGGACTTGCCCAGCCAGACATACAGGTACCACCACTTGGCCACGTTGACACATGAAGCTGACCATGACATTGTCAAACATCACTGAGTTATTTATTTTTACCAAAGAGCAGTTTTAGACATGGCTGGAACATATCTGTCTCTTCCCCATTTCAGGATTTGGCCTAAACCAAACTGACTCCTTAATATTGAGGAAGACAATTACAAACATACATGTAATTACAGGCCTGGAATTGTAATTACATGTATGATTCGGCCCAAACGTTGATTTAAAAATGAAGGCTAGTCTATCTGGAAACAGATAGGTTCTTTGTATCTCTCTGGTTCCTATTCCTGTTATCTTGTTCCTTGAAGCAATTGTATTTAAGGAAAGGAGCATTCCATTTCATCTCTCAGAAGTCATTTTGCTCATCTGTTAAACTATGAGTCAGTGACCTTTAAGATCCATTTAAATCTGTAGACTATCTGAAGAAGCACATACGTTTTTAAAGAACAGCTTCCATCCCTATTCACAGGTATCGTCTTAACCATTTACTATGTAGGTGAGCAATAGATATTGATATGTTTCTTTATTGACTAAACATGTTGAAATCTCCAACTATAATTGTAGATTTGTCTACTTCTTGTGGTTCTATCAGTTTTTCCTTCATGTATTTGAAGTTCTATTAGAAAGGGCATAAACATTTAGATTGTTAATGCTCTCTTGATAAGTTGACTCCTTTATCATTATTAAGTAACCTTCTTAACTCCTGGCAGTGTTCTTTGTTCTAATATATACTTTATCTGATATTTTAAAAGGTCACTCCAGTGTTTTTTAGCTGTTGTTTATATGTCGGTCTTTTTCCACCCTTTTGCTTTTAACCTATTTGTGTTTTTATATTGAAAATGACTGTTGGGTCTTGCTTTTTTAACTAGTCTGACAATCTGTGCCTTTTAATTATGACTTTTAAGCTATTTACATTTAATGTGATTATTGGCATAGGTTTAAGTATATCATCTTCCTGTTTGTTTTTATCTGCCTCAGCTGGTTTAAAACCTTTTTATTTTGGAATAATTTATATTTACTAACAAGTTGCAGTGTAGTATAGAGAGTTCCCATATAACCTTCACCAGATACATAGTTATGGTACAGTAATAGAAGTTAGTACTATTAACTGAAACTGTAGACTTTATTTGGATTTTACCAGTTTTTGCAGTAATGTCCTTTTTCTGTCCCAGGATCCAATTTAGAATATCATGCTGCATTTAACCATCATGTCTTTTTAGTGTCCTAATTTGTGACAGTTTTACAGTTTTCTTTTTATCACTGGTTTTGAACAATCTGATTTTGATATTTCTTGGTATAAGTTTCTTCATGTTTCTTGTTTTGGAACTTTGTTGAGCTTCTCAGATCTATAGTTTTTGTTCTGAGCAGTTTTGGAAAATTTTATCCCGTTATTTCTTCAAATAATTTTTCCATCCCTGTTTTCACTCTTTTAGGGATTCTAATTACCTGCATATATTTAGTCTCTTTTAGGGATTCTAATTACCTGCATATATTTAGTCTCCTGAAGTTGTTTCACAGCTCACTAGTGCTTTTTTCTTTTCTTTTTTTTTTTTTTTTGGATTCTTTTGCTTCCCTTATTTCATTTTGCAGTTTCTGTTACTATTTCTTCAATTTCATTAATCTTTTTTGTTGTTGTATGTAAACTCCCATTATTTCTATTCTGTATAGTCTTCATTTTAGGGCATTGTAATTTTCATCTGCGGATATTTGATTTGGGCCTTTTTTATACCTCCCATGTTTCTACTTTTGAACATATGTGATACAGATATAATTTATGCTAATTCTAACATCTGTGTCATATCTGAGCCAGTCTCCATTGATTTAATTATTCTGCTCATTATGGGTTATGTTTTCCTGCTTCCTTGGATGTCTAGTAAAATGTTTTGGTTACCAGACATTGTGAATTTTACCTTCTCTTGGGTGTTGGATGCTTTTGGATACTGTTAAATTTCTCTGTTTGCATTCTGGAATGGAGTTAAATTACTTGGAAACAATTTAACCCTTTGGCTTTTCTGTTATGATTTATTGAGCCTGTCTAGAAAAATGCTCTGCTAAGGCTCACTATTTCCCACTACTGAGGGAAGACCTTGCTGAGTATTCTATCCAAAGTCTTGTGAGTAATGAGTCTTTCCAGTCTGGCTAGTGAGATCAGACACTAATCCTGGTCCTGTATGAGCCCTAACTCTCATCCTTTCAAGTGGTTCTTTCCTGGTCTTGGCTATTTCCATAACACATATTTACTGTTCTGCTAAATACTTGAGGGAAACCTCCTGCAGATATCTGGAGTCTTCTCTCTATCATTTTCTCCTCTTCGTTACTCTAACCTGCAAACTTTAGCTGCCTTAGTCTCCCCAAATACTTAGCACCATCTCTTCAGTTCGAGGAATCTACTGGCCTCTACCTGGGTTCCTCGTCACAGTGCCATGGCCTGGAAACTTTCTCAAGGCAGTAGGCAGGATCAGCCATAGGCCCATTATTTTGTTTCCTTTCTCTCAGGAATTGTTGTCCTGTGTTGTCTATGTCCAGGGTCTTGGAAACGGTGTCCTGTTTTATCTGCTTTTTAAATTTTTTATTTTAGAGGATCCCTGTTAATTACATCTTTGTCAGATACAGAAGTCTTAGGTCCTCTGCATCACCTGTTTTCTCTGTGTAAAGTGTTCTTCCCCAGATATCTGTCAACTTCTTCATATTCTCTCTGTTTAGTAGTCTTTTTTATTGGATGTTCAACACTGTGAGTGTTCTGTTGTATCTTTGGATTTTGTTGTCTTGCTTTAAGGAATATTGAATTTTTGTTTTAGCAGCCAGTTACTTTTTCTTTTCAGGTTGTTTTAGAGTTTGATTGGATAAATTCGTAGTAACCCTAGGTTTTACTCGAGGGCTAGTTTAGCCTTACTGTTTAAGGCATGATGCATCTGAGTTCTTTACTGAATATTCCAGGTGTTCAACAAAGTCTCTTCACTCTAGTCAGTCAGAAATCAGATGTCTCCCAGGCCTGTGTGAGCTTTGGAAAATGTTTAGTTCACAGCTCTCAATAGTTGTTTTTGCTTAGCCTCATGGAATTGAATCCTACTCATGTGTAGCTAAGTATTCAAACAAACTCAGAGGGACCCCTAGACAAATATCTGGACCTCTTTCATTACAAAGCTCCCTTCGCTGCCATATTCTTCTCTGCAAATTGCGGTCTCTCAGCCTCCCCGACCTCTAATTTCTGTCTCCTCAGCTCAGTGAAACCACTATTTTTGCTCCCAGTGCCACAGTCCAGAAAGGTCCCCCTGTCTGAAACTTTGAGAGTTCATAGGGATTATACGTTTATCAGGGATCACGGTCCTTCACTGCCTTTTTTCTCGTGTCTGAGAACAGTTTCATGTATTTCATCTAGAGCTCTAGTTTTTCGGCAAGGGGACAAGTCTAGAACCAGTTACTCCATCATGGCCAGAAACATTCATCTTCAGACTGGTGTTTTTTAAACATAACTTAGTTCATGCCACTACTCTGCTCAAAACTATTAACTGGCTCCTCATTTCAAAGAACCCAAAATGCTTATGAGCTCTACATGATCGGGCTCCCCTGGTACCTTACCTGTCTCCTACTACTCTTCTGCTAGCTTACTCCAGTCCAGCCTCACTGACCTTCATGTTATTCCTGGAACTCCTGGATATGCCTCTACCCTCCATCCTCTCTGTTTCCTTTAGCTAAATCAGCTCTTTCCCTGGATAGTCATGTGGCTAACTCCCTCTCTTCTTTCAAGTCCTTCAGCTGCCATCTCCTCACACACTGTATTAGTCAGAGAAAACAGAACCAACAGAAGGTATCTGTAAATAAGAGATTTATAAAAATGTCTCATACAACTGTGGGTCACAAGAGTCCAAAATCCATAGGGCAGGCTACAAGGTCAGCAACTTTGATGAGGAGTCTTAATGAACTCCATAGGAGAAGTGCTCTGACTGAAGAAGCAGTGAAAATTCTTTCTTCTCCCTAAAAAATTGTCAGCTGATTGGATTATCTTTGTTGAAGATGTGCCCTTAGTTGATTGTAGATGTAATCAGTCACAAATGTAAATCAGCTGACTGATGATTTAAGAAACCAGCCTTCTGGTTTATTATCAGCCATGAGATATCCTTGCAGTAATGGTTAGGCCAGTGCTTGCCTGACCAGATAAGTGGGTACCATCATCTGGCCAAGTTAAAACCTGAACCCAACCGTCACAAACACTGTCCCCCATTTCCCTTACACAGTTGATTTTTCATTTATCCTTTAACATTTATCCCCTTTTAACATACTATATTGTTTGTTTTTTTGTTTATTATGTTCTTTGTTTAAGGGCTGCTTTTGCCTTGTAGAACTCAAGCTCTGAAAGGGCAAGGATTATTGTCTATTATATTCCTTATTGCATTGTTTGTGCAATTACATAATTTTTGTTATTATTTTGTTGGATTAAGATATATGCTTAATAAATTGAGCATTAAACAAAGTATAGTTATTAGTATGTTCCTTTATAGTCAGGAAGTTCTTATGGCATTCAAGATTATAATCACCAGAACTGAGCTTTCATGCCTTCCTAGGTTATTATTACATATCATTAATTGTTATGTTACAATATAACAATTTTTTGAAATTTATGTGCTCATTTTTCTAATAGACTTGATTTTACTCAAAATTTTTATTCTAATAATTATAATCAGGGTTTGAGGTCTGCTGTAAAACCAACCAAAAGTTTTCTTTCACAGTTAAGTTAAAACTCTCATGTGTTATTTTTTTCCTCTTATGGTAAAATAATTGTGGCACAGTACAAAAGTCTCAGATATATGTTAATAAAAATAACCTAATTTGGGCAAAAATTGGAAATTGTTCTCAGAATTCCAAGAAAGGCTTCAATAACTAAACCATGAAGGGTAGAAGTATAGGCAGTAGTGTGCTGGAACTATTTGTAGTGGCTCACAGGAGTCGATTGTGCACATCTCTTCCCAGTTCTGTGTTCACTGATATCACATTGGTAGATTGAGATTGCCCTTGGTAGGATCATTTTTACCAGGATTCAACAAACACTACAAATCAGGGTCCCAGCCAGTTGTTAAACATTTATCAATCTACCACTGGATTTGAGTGGGCATCAGGAACGACTAGAATCAGGGGCTCAAATGTTTCCAGAATACTTCTTAAAAATCTGTATTCTGCCTCTTTTGAAGTTGATTTCTCTCACTGCACACTGTACGTTGAAAGTCATTCCATGATACCTCACAAGTTGTACATACTATCACCTATGACACCACAGAAAAATTCACTTTCTCTGTTACAGCTTGAAAAATACTAGAGAAGGTCTCTGTTCAGATACCCACCTCTGGGTCCTTAATGTTGGCTTGGGGAGGTAGGGGAAAAGGGGGGTAGTGGAAAATGAGATCATGTAAGAACTTGCATATCCCAAAGTAGTCGTGTGAATAGGAGTCAGTTTCTAGGGGAAGGGAACAGTACAGGAAAGATGGTTTTATGGTGTTTACTATACTTGTTAAAATATAAAATTCTGCTAAATCTGAATATGAAGTAAGTCCCGAAATGGTATTAAATGTGTGGTGTTATTTTAAACATGGTTGAAAAATAATAGTTTTTGTAATGATTTGAGTGAAATATCTGTTTTCTATATGATAATTTAGGTCCTAATTTAATGAGTTTATTAAAATGTGCTTTTTGTTTAGGGTTTGAACTACAGTTCCGATTAGGCCCAACTTTACAGGGGAAAGCAGTTACTGTATATACAAATTATCCGTATCCTGGAGAAACATTTAATCGAGAAAAATTCCGTTCCCTGGAATGGGAAAATCCAGCAGAAAGAGAAGATGATTCTGATAAGTACTGTAAACTTAATCTTCAACAAGCTGGATCATTTCAGTATTACTTCCTTCAAGGGTAAGTCAAGTGTTCCATGTGAAAAAATGTCAATTTGTTCCAAAAACGGAAGTTCACCTTTTGTAAAAAGTTACTGTATTAACCATGACTACAGTTTTTACAGGATTTTCTTGTCATGCAAATAGAATATAGTTCTTCAGTTTCAGGAAATGTTTCTAGAACATTTTAGTTTCTCATCTGCCAAAACGATACCATACAATGGTTGACTTAAGCGCTGGGACTTTATTGGTTCTTGGTTTTTAAGGCTAGGAAAAGTCCAAAATCAAGGTGTGAGCAGATGATGCTCACCTCTTCCCCAGAACTGGCGTTCTGAGACTAGCTGCCCGCGATCCTTGGACCTTGGCTTTTTGTAACATGGCAGTGCATATGAGATCATCTTCTTCGTTCTCCTCCAGGTTCAGTTGACTACCATCTTCTGGCTCCTCCTGTGGTGGTCTCTTTTTCTCTATCTGAATTTCATTCTGCTTAAAAAGGACTCCAGTGATGTGGTTTAAAGCCCAACCTTATTCAGTTGAGCCACACCTTAACTGAAATAACATCTTGAAGAGATCTTTTTTACAATGGGTCCACATCTACCAGAATGTAGACCAAGACCAAGAACATGTTCAAATGGGGGTACACAATTCAATCTACTACAGCCTACCCTCTGGATCCCTAAAGTACATTCTTCCTACATTCAGAATACATTCATTCTTATCACAACATCCCAAAAGCCTTAAGACATTTTAGAACAATGCTGAGAACAGGTCTCATCAAAATCAGTTGTAGGTATGGTCTGTCGTATGGCAAAATTCCCTCTGCCTGTGGACCACTGAAACTTAGAACACAAGATTCCTTCTAAAATTCAATTGTGGGACAAGCAAAGGATTAATATTACCATTCCTGAAGGGAGAAGTTGAAAGGAAAATGGGCTATAGGTCCCAAACAAGTCTGAAACCCAACAGAGCACACTCCATTAGATTTCAAGGTCTGCGAGTCATCTATGGCTTGATTCTTTGTCCTCCAGGACTCATTGAACAGCAGCCCCACCCCTTCCAAGAGCTGGCATAGTGGCCATGCTGTCTTCAAACTCTCCATCCTTTCTGAGCATCAGAATAGCTGCCAGGCTCTCCACCAATACTGGGCCCTAGATCTCACCTCTCTAAGCATTGGGATGGCAGCCCAGGCTGTCTGAGAACACCAGGGCACAGGCCTTACCATCTCTGAGCATGGGAGTGGCAGCACTTTCCCTGAACAACAGGACACTCTCCCTGAACGACATATCCAGTCTGTATTCTGGTGGATGTGGACCCATTGCAAATAAGGCTGCTCCCTGTAAGCACAAGGGTGGATCTGCCTTTCCACAATACTGTGCCCAAGGAGATCTTTTCGGTTCAGACCTTGGCCTCAGTGATTCTGCCTTTGAAGTCATTCTTCCTTCGTTTTGTACCTTCTTTGTCCCACTAGGGCATTGCTTCTTTTTATACAAATTTTGAAATTTTGTTGGTTTTGCATGGAGCTCCAGAGTACCCAGACCATCAGACATTAGAACCTTGCACAGATCTTTTCCAATCCTGACTTCCACTGAAGGCTAGTTGAACCCATGTTTAGCCACACCATCTTTAGCAAAGTTTTGTTCAGTTAAACCCTCACATGGAGCCCACTCTGTTCTGGAGACTTACTTCCCTGAAGCTCTGGGAGGTCTCTGATAGAGTCACTTCTGATCCTGCTCTCAGAGCACATTATCTGGATGGGCTTAAAATTTTCCAAACCATCAATTTCTGGTTTCTCAGTTTATCCCTTTCCTCTCACACTTTACTATAAAACTGCAAGAGGAGCCAGGCTGCACCTTCCACACTTAGCTTGGAACATCCCTCAGCTAAATATCTAAGTTCGTTGCTTAGAAATTCTCTGCCACTTTATAACAAGGATTGCCTTTCTTCCAATTTCCATTACCACCTCTATCATTTCCTTCTAAGACCTCATCAGAGGTACCTTTAGTGTCCATATTTCTATGAAGAGTCTTTCTAAAAGAGTCTAAACTTTTCCTGTCAGGGACCTCACAGTTCTTCCAGCCTCACCCATTACCCAATTTAAAATCTGTTTTCAAATTTTTAGATATTGTGACTCCACTTTTCTGTACCCAAAACTGTTCTAGTTTCCCAGCTCCTAAAACATACCTTACAATGGGTTGACTTAAAAAATGATTATTTATTGGCTCATGGTTTTGAGGCATAGAGAAGTCCAAAATCAAGGCATCAACAAGGCAATGCTTTCTCTCCAAAGACTATGGCATTCTGGGGCTGGCTGCCAATCAACCTTGGTCCTTGGCTTTTCAGTCACATGGCAATGCACAATTTCTCTTCTGGGGTCCCTTGATTTCCAGCTACTGGCTGCTCCCTGTGACTTTCTCTCTTTCTTTATGAATTTCATTCTGCTTATGAAGCACTCCAGTAATCCACAACTTGATTCAGTTGGGCTATACCTTAACTGGAATAACATTTTGAAGAGATCTTATTTATGATGAGTCCACACCCAGCAGAATGTGGACCAAGGCCAAGAATATGTCCAAACTGGGGTATACAGTTTAATCTACCACATTGCAAATTCGGAGTATTAAGTAAACATTTTTATAGTAACAGTTTATTGCTATTTCCCATGGTTTGCCAAACCCCAAAACCATTACTGTCAACACTAAAGAATACCTAGGGCTCTATCTGAGATTCTACAAAAGTTCCATGCACTGTCATTACTTTTCAAAAACCTACAACCTCCAGTTGGGTTCCTAGGCCACATAAGTCTTAAAACGCAGAGGGGCCAGCCTCTCCAGAACATCAACTAGTTCCATCCTCCTATCCCATATTATCGACAGCTAAAAGGAAAAACCTAAAATTGTGGAACTGTAACCCTCACCAAACTCTGAAATCTGTTCTATAACCACTTGTTACAATGTAATTTGAAATATATTGCTTTTTTATATATATTTTGAAATAAAAAAGTTTTTTAAAAATAAAATAACAGCTTAAATGTTCTATTATTTTCATGTAACCTAATTATAGGATGCTATCTATTTGTTTGCCCTTATTACTGATAGATTTTGGTACACTTTTTTTTTCATTAAACCAACATTATAGTATATTATGTATATTGTATTATGTAATTACATATAGATTGGGAAAGGGTAAAAAGTGACTTTTCCATTAAGTTTTATTGCAGCCTTTAGAAATTATTTAATATACTTAAAAATAAATATATTTAAAAATGGGACAATTAACCTTCCAGTTAGTATTGGATAAGTTTTTTTTTTTTTCCTGTCAGCAATTGAGAAGGTTTTTTTTTGTACTTTTTTCCTCTAGAAATGAGAAAAGTGGCGGAGGTTACATAGTTGTGGATCCTATATTACGTGTTGGTTCTGATAATCATGTGTTACCCTTGGACTGTGTTACTCTCCAGACATTTTTAGCTAAGTGTTTGGGCCCCTTTGATGAATGGGAAAGCAGATTTAGGGTTGCAAAAGAATCAGGTAATGCTAGCTTTCTTTCCTTTTTTAATAAATGCAATTAACCTCTGTAATACAGATTTCAGAGGCCTTGATTCTCCTTTTAATTTTATTTCTTAGTATATTTAGTAATATGTATAGATCAAACCTTGTAAAAATGCTGATACTTGGCCATGTGGCAAGATATGTGGTTTGACCCTGTAAATTAAGAACTCATGGTAAAATGAGATCATATTCTTTTGTTAGACTAATTGATATGAAAAAAAGTAGTTATTAAAATGTGCTGGAAGAATTCTACCACTGAAACATCCATGTGCTGCTCTCAACAAAAGTATATTTTTTAAATGTGCTGGAAATATATTATTGTAAATTTTAGTTCAGCCAGCACTGCTTTACTAAAGGCATGCGCCACTGCCTATACCGAGAATAAAAGATAACTTGCTGTATTTTGCCCTTCAGTAAAGAGTAAATGAAATATTACTTTCTTACTTTCAAATTGAATATAATGCAAAGTGAGGAATGAGAAGGTCACTCACACAATTATAAAACAGAATACGAGTACTGTGGAACATTGAAAGTGGGAGAGAGATAGGTATTGATATATTTGCATAGGATGTACTTTCTGTAAATATATATATTCAACAAATAAAAATTGAACCTCTAATGCAAACTAGGCACTGTGTGTGACTTTTCACGTACCTGTCTCATTATCCCTGCCTGGTATATGAAGACACCAGTATCCTGAAAGATTTAAATAAAGTTGGTTAAAGTCACTTGTGGTCCTCCTTGAAACCAGGTCCTCTCTTCCCAATAGCATGTTTGCCTCACTGTTTAGAATTATTTAAGAAAATTTAAATTTATTTTTTGCTTAAATATAGTCTTTCTCCCTTAATTTGTTTGTTATTCTCATGTTGCAGGTTACAACATGATTCATGTTACCCCATTGCAGACTCTTGGACTATCTAGGTCATGCTACTCCCTGGCTAACCAGTTAGAATTAAATCCTGACTTTTCAAGGCCTAATAAAAAGTATACCTGGGATGATGTTGGGCAGCTAGTGGAAAAATTGAAAAAGGAGTGGAATATTCTTTGTATTACTGATGTTGTCTACAATCATACTGGTATGAGCCTCATTAATTGTCTTCATTAATTCTGATGAGAATGTAGTATTCAGATTATTTCATTCTTTGCTATTTTATATACCATAAATTTTGAAAAAGCAAATGATTTGGTTTCCTTCAGTTAAAAAAAAATCACTTTATATAGGAACACATTTTGTTTTCAGAGAAAATATTTGTTGAGGATAATAATAAATGTACAAGTATTTTGCATGTGAAGCTTATAAAAATTGATTGTGAAAAAGACCATAATCATATAGTTCAATTTATACACAGTGTTAATACTTTCTAAACCAACCAATGAATTCTGTTATAGCAGAAGCTCTGGAACAGTAGTGTATTTTGTTTATATCAGAGAAAATACTGAATGGCTATTATTTAAGGAGAAAATTGTGGTTTAACTCTCAGAAGTTAAATCTGGAAATTATATTCTTTACTTGATAAGTGAGCTATTAAAGTGAAGTCTTTTGGTTTCTAAGATTCCTTGTCAATTGTCAATATACAGCTCTATAAATATATCAGAGCTTCCCACCTGGTGATTGTCAGAGAGATGATTGCTCCTCTCACCTGTCAGGACAACTGGGCCTGGCCTGGAGCAACCTCTTTAACCACAGTACCTTACAGATACTGTCTTCTGTGTGTGCCACAGCATGTAAAGTTTGGGAACTACTGACCTACATATGTAAAGTACAAGAATTATGGGGGGGGGGGGTCAAAAAAGCTTAATGATGCAAAAATACCTCTGATGGTTCACAAAGTAGATTTCTAAGCAACCGTAGAAATTATGAATATATTTATGAGCTTAGAGATTTTCTTTATCATTATAGATCATAATCTCCAATAATGACAGCAATCAAATTTAGGTAAAGAAATAGATACATTCTAAAAATGTGTTTCTAGATGAGCTAGAGACCAAACGTGAAAGTATACAGTGAAAAATCCCTAATACCTAAGAATTTCAGTACTCTTGACCTGAAATTCTGATACCATTGATAATTTAACAACTATAACATTATTCACAATGAATTTATCCCTACAGACCATAAAATGGTATTGTATGAGTCAGAAATTATGAGTCGGCATGATTTAGACAGCTGAACAAATGGACAGAAAAATATAAGGGCTTGAAATTATATTTATTTCTTGTGAGAAATTAGGAATTATTTCAGGAATGGTGTGATAGCTTAGTGGTTACAGGGAAGTAAGTTCTTTTTCTCATGTTGTTCTGCCATCTCCAACACTTTGTTTTCATATTTCAATCAAATGTGGCTTCTCTAGCTCCTGTTATGTCACCTTCTAGCCAGTGGAAATAAGGAAAAGAAATGGATGTCATCCCTTTCAAGGGTATGATATAGATATCTATATTACTTGTGTTCACATTGTATCAAACAAGATTTTGTCTGTGGCTATACCTAGATATAAAGGAGGCTGGCAATATGGTCTTTGGTTGATGAGCCATGTGTCCAACTGAACCTTGGGAATTCTTTTACTAAAATTTTACTACTAATCTTCCATTACTAAAAGAAGAACGAAAAATAAAAATTGGGCACAGTTAGTCTGTACAATATAAAAGACATAAATGTTGCTTCAGCTTTACTTGGAAAATGTTTACAAACCATAATTTACTTTCCTTGAAGCAGATTTATATTTAAAAAGTTATCATCTTGGGGATCCACATCCAATGGCAAGGTGAGGAGCTCTGCAGACCCTTTTTGGGAATTATGTTTAAAACAACCATTTGAAGTCTCTGGAAATTATCCCAAGGTCATTCAGCAAGTAGAGAAACATTTATTCAAGAAAATCTGCTGAATCTTGGTAGAAACAGTGAGAGTTTGTGGCATTTGAAAATCACAATCCACTCCCCCTATCCGTCTCAGCTCAGAGTGATACAAGCTCTATTCTTGGCATATGTATTCAAGACACAGTACTCCCTCTCTCCCTAGCTCCCAGTATAGGGCTATGGGTTTCTTCCCAGAGAAGCAGGCCACCAGCATTTCTTAGCCACCAGTTCTGTGTCACAGAAGCTCTATTCTAGGTAAGTAAGGCTAAGAAGTCTGAAACTCCCTTATGCTGCCCAGCCCCCACTCATAAAACAGAAGCTTTACCCCTCACACAGCAGGCCAAGAATACTCAACCCCAGCTAACTCTCATTCCAGCTTGCTACTAGGGTGGCGGGTCCATGCTTGAAGTAGCAAGCCAAAAGACCAGAAACTACTGCCCCTACTCAGCACCCTGCTCATAAAAATGTTGTCTTTGAGATAAGTGGGTCACCTTCCCCACCCACTGCTCCAGAGAACAGAGAGCTTCATTGTTCTCCCTAAGAAAACTGACTTTATTTGGAACAAAGCATGGTGATGGTCAAGCCTAAGGGCACAGTTAAAACAATGAAGATTTGGGTAGCAGGCAGTTAAGGGGAGGTGGGTAGGACCAAGAGAGCAACAAGCTACACCATAGACCAGCCAGAAGTTAGCAGAGAGAACTAGAAGAGCCCTCCTAGGTGATTTTCAGCCTCAAAGACTCTACCTGCAGAAAGGCCCAAATTGAATTGGATCAGCCTATGGAACAGTTTTGCCCCAGGGCATTATCAAAGAACAATAGAACAATCAGTCAGCTAATTAGTGGAACCTAACAGCTAGGTGTGAGCTCAGCAGAGTAGACAGCTTAGCAGTGAGATCAGAGAGACACAGAGGGCTGGCAAAAAGTCTGTCTTCCCTCATGACTATGCCAATGCCTGCACTCTCAGGAGCAACACCAAAGACTGCACACTGAAGGAGAAATAGACTTTACTGAAAGAGTCCAGCCAATCACAAAGAAAGCAGGTACCAGAGTTGCTACAAATGGACTAGTTTATAAATAATAAGTTACAAGACATTACAAATAAGCAGGAAAGTGTGAGCCATACAAAAGAAAAAAAGTAGGCAGCAGAAAAACTGCTTATGAGAGAGCCCAGCTGTCATACTTCATAAAGACTGCCAAGTAGCTATTATAAATATGTTCAGAAAATCAAAAGGAAACCAGGCTTTAAGAAGTAAAGGAAAATATGATAGTGTCTCATAATTAAGGAATATAGAGATAGAAATTATTTTTTTAAAGCCAAATGGAAATTCTGGAGATGAAAATACAATAAAGTGAAAATTCAGTAGATGTAGAATTAGCATTAGATTTGACTGGCAGACGAAAGAATCAGCAAACTTGAAGATAGAAAAGTAGTTATTATACATTCTGAAAACATAGGGAAAAAGAATGAAGAAAAATGAGTAGCGCCTTAAAGAATGTGGGATACCATCAGGTATGTGCTAGGAGAGAAGAGAAAGGAACTGAGAAAATATTCAAAGAAATAATGACTGACATTTTCAAAATTTGGATTTTAAAAAAAGCCCTAATCTACACATCCAAGGGGCTCAGTGAACTCCATGTAGCATAAACAGAGATTCATGTCATAGAAAAAATGTTGGAAGATAGAAAAATTTTTAAAGCAGCAAGAGAAAAATGACTTTCCACATATATAGGAAATCCAATAAAATTAACAGATAATTTCTCATCAGAAACAATGGAATCCATAAGACAGTGGGATTCTGAAAGAAAAAACTGCCAAGAGCCTTATATCCAGCAAAAGTATCTTTTAAAAATGAAACAGAGCCTTTTCTCCCTTCTCAGGTCCTAACACAGTATCTGATGGAGCTTTCTGACCAGATCCTTAAATTTATACATCAGGCACAGAAAGTGTGTGAGATGAGGACAGAAGCATGACGAGAAAATCTTCTCATTTTGGTTTTGATGTACTTAACACAGGAAGGATATATCGATGCTGCCAGTACATTGGAGCAAGAAACCAAACTGGGGTTACAGTGCTCTGAAGTTTACAGTGCTCTGACAACATTGATCTTGAAACTATTTTGATGGAGTGTGAAAGCTATTATTTTGTAAAATTTCAGAAATACCCCAAAATTGTCAAAAAGGCATCAGACACAGCAGAAAATAATTTACCACAGAGAAGTGGAGGGAAGACCAAAAGGGTGATGAGTTTGTTGTCAAAATCTTCCCAAGATCAAGGTGCAAGGGTAGTTCAGTGGTAGAATTCTTGCCTGCCATGTGGGAGACCCAGGTTCAATTCCAAACCCATGCACTTCCCAAAAAACAAATAAGTGAAACAAACAAGAAACAAACAAAAATTCAACAAATAGTGCTGCAGTAACAGGATACTGACATGGAGAAATAATGAAATGTGATCCCATCATACAGCAAACAAACAAAACAATGTATTCATACCCACAGGAATGCAGATTAAGATTAAAACATGTTTAAAAAAAATCTTCCCAAGATCGAATGGCAGAGGCCACAGTCCAAGACCAGAGTTGGGAAGACAGGAGACACCAAATCTCTATAAGGAGAATCCCAAACAGGAGGTTATCAATAACATTCATATGGAGAATGCTAACTTTGGCTTAAACATATCAGGAATCAACAGAGGCAATGAAGAAGAAAATGCCCACCCACGAAAAGGCCAAATCATTGATTTCCATGAGCTGCTCACAGATGCTGTCAAAGGAGCAGGCAGCAAACTAGCACTGAACAGCTTTGACTGTAACCTAGACCATGCCAAATGATTGCTGAAACCTCTGAGTGCATTTATTGTCATGAACAGTGAGATGCAAGAATTGGCAGTCATGATGAGCCAGGACATTTATCTCCATAATCCAAACATAAAGTGAAATGACATTATTAGACTTGATGCAGCCAAGCAGTTAGTCAAAAAAGCTGTGTATCCTATAAGATACACACAGCTGTTTATAGGAATTCTTTCCCCCTGGAGAGGACTGCTCCTGTCCAGCCCTCCAGGTACTGGAAAGACATTACTTGCCAAAGCTGTGGTCACTGAATGCAAAACAGCCTTCTTTAATATTTCTGCATCTGTCATTGTTAGTAAATGGAGAGGGGATTCAGGAAAACTTCTTCAGGTGTTATTTGAATTTGCCCACTATCATGCCCCCTCCATGACTTGCCTAGACGAGCTGGGGTTGGTGATGAGCCAGAGAGGAATGGCTTCTTCAGGAGAGCATGAAGGAAGCCTTTGGGTGAAGACAGAGTTGCTGGTGCAGATGGATGGGCTGGCCTCCTCAGAAGACCTCATGTTTGTCTTAGCAGCTTCTGACCTGCCATGGGAGCTGAATTGTGCCTTGTTACACCACCTGGAGAAGAGGATTCTGGTTGATCTCCACAGCCAGGAGGCCAGGCAGGCCATGATCCCCCAATGGCTGCCACCCATGAGCAGGAGCAGAGCCCAGGAGCTGTGCACAGCTCTGGACTAAAGCAAGCTGAGCCAGGAGATGGAGGGCTATTCAGACACAGACATTGAGCTAGTCTACAGGGAAGCAGCCATGTATGTGACCCATGAAGAAACTCTTCAATGCACTTGAAAACCACTAGCCATCTCTAACTTGTCTCCAGAGTGTCACATACATTATTTCCCAGCATCTACTGGGGCCTCCCCTATGGAAATCTTAAGAGTCCTTTGTAAGCAGAATGAAATTCAGACAAAGAGAAAGAGAAACCATGGGGAACAGTCAGAACCTGAAAGTCAGTGGAACCCAGAAAAGACAGAAGACACCACCATGTGCATTTCCATGTGTCAGAAAAACCAAGGACCTCGGATTGTAGCCAGTGAGAAGACGCACCAAGAGGAAGCAAGCCTTCTAGCCTTTAATGCTGAGAGCCAATAAATTTCTGTCATTAAAAAAAAAAAAAAAAAAAAAAGCAGAAGAGGAGGATTGTGAGAAGATGGTAGAATAAGAATCTCCAGGAATCAGTCCCTATACATAACAACTATTGAACTGACAGGGATTGATTGAATCAACTATCTTAGAACTCTGGAATCTGTTAGACCACTGTGCAGCACCCAGACAGGAGATGAAAGAAGAGGCTGGTAAGTTGCAGTAAATAAGGATGAATTTCACCCTCTGTGCAGCAGCTGCCATCCCCCATCACCCATGGCTCCTGGTCTCAAGTTGCAACTTGCTGGTGCCAGGGTGGGCTACAAGGACCTAGTCCTACAAAATTCCAGGGGTAGGGGGATGTTAGCCTGATTGCTAATCAGTGCTCTTAATCAGCTACTCCAGTACTTCAGATCACTGGGTGCTGACTCTGAGGGCAGCCATTGTGCCAAACTGCCTCATCCCACTCGAAAACAGCAGAGGAGTATTAAAGTAGCAGTATCTAATTTTTTCTTCTTTCTTTTTCCATTTCCCAACTGGGAACAAAAACAGTTTGGAGAAGTCACAAATTGAATGCAAAGCCCTTAACAACAATGACAAAAATGCTATCAATTCCAGAAGAGTGGGATAACTAGATTTCATAGTTGCAGTCACATAATACTCAGAATGTCCAGTTGTCAACAAAAGTTACAAAACACACACAGAAACAAGGAAATATGGCCCATTCATAGGAAAAAAAATTGCCATAAACCATCCCTGAGGAAGCTTATACAATAGAGATATTAGTCAAAGACTTAAATTGTATTTAGTATGTTGAATGAACTAAACAAGTCCATATACAAAGAACTAGATGAAATTAGGGAAACTTTGTCTCAAAATAGATGGAAATTATAAAAAGGAACCAGGTAGAAATTTTGGAGCTGCAAAGTACAGGAATTGAAATGGACTCAACAGCAGATGTGAACAGGCAGAAGAAAGAATCAAAGAACCTGAAGACAAGACCATTGAAATTATCCAGTATGAGGAGCAAAGTGAAAAAATTATGAAGAAAAATGAACAGAGTCTGAAGGGTCTGTGGGACACATATAAGCAACATATGCGTCATTGGAGTCCCAGAAAGATAAGAGAAAAGGGGAAAAGACATATTTGAAGAAATAAAGGCTGAACATTTCCCAAGTCTGATGAAAGACATGAATATACACATTTAGGAAGCACAGCAAACTCCAAGACTCTAAGAAATTGACACCAAGACATGTTATAGCAAAATTGTCAAAATCCAAAGAGAAGGAGAGGATTTTGAAAGCAGCAAGAAATGACTTGTCACATTCAAGTGATCTCCAAGAAGATCAACAGTGAATTTCTCATCAGAAACCATGAAGGCCAGAAGACACTGGGATGGCATATTTAAAAGACCTTAAAGAAACTGTCCACCAAGAATTCTATATCTGGAAAAATTATCTTTCAAAACTGAAGGAGAAAATAAGGTATTTACAGATAAACAAAAGCTGAAAGAAAGATTTTATTACCAGAAAATCTATTCCTACAAGATGTGCTAATGGGAGCCCTTCAGGCTGAAATAAAAGGGCACAAGACAACAATTCATAGCCATAAAAAGAAACAAAGAATATGGTAAAGCTAATTATATAGTAAATATAAAATCCTATATTGTACTTTTGCTTTTGTGACTGTACCCCCCCATATGACTTAATAAGCAAATGTGTAAAATAACATTTGAAATTTACATTAATGGGCATAGTAGGTATAAGGATGTAATGTGGAACAGTACCATTATAAAGGGCGAGGGAACAAATATAAAGGAGTAGAGAGTTTGTATTTTACTGAAAATAGGTTGGTACCAATCAGACTAAGTTGTTATTAGATTAAGATGCTAATTGTTATTATAAAGCTAACCTCTAGAAAATAGCTTAAAAATATAGAAAAAAGAAAAGAATGTAAATGGTACACCATAAAAAGCAACTAAATACAAAATAAAAGGGAACAATTGCAGTTATTGCAAAAAAATGGATTTTTGGATTTTATACCAAAAGCACAAGCAACAAAAGGAAAAGTTGATAAAGTTGATTCATGGAGACAGAAAGTAGAATAGTGCAAAAGGAAAAGTTGATAAAGTGGACTTCATCAAAATTAAAAATTTTTGTGCGTCAAAGGACATTATCAAGAAGGTGAAAAGACAATTTAGGAAATGGAAGAAAACATTTGAAAATAATATATCTGATAAGGGTTTAATATAAAATATATTTTAAAAACTCAACAAAAAGACAACCTGTTTTTTTTTTTTTTTTTTTTTAACATGGACAGGCACCGGGAATTGAACCTGGGTCTCTGGCGTGGCAGGCAAGAACTCTGCCTGCTGAGCCACCATGGCCCACCCAAAGACAACCCATTTTTAAAATGGGTAGTGAGTTGAATAGACATTTCTCCAAAGCAGATGTTCAAAGTGCCAATAAATATGTGAAAAAATGTTCAACATCTTAGCGATTAAAGAAATGCACATTAAAGCTACAATAAGATACCACTTCATAAGAACTAGGAAGGCTATTATTAAAAAAAAATAGCAAGTATTCGGCAGGATGTGAAAAAATGAAGAACACTTCTACATTGTTGATAGGAATGTAAAATGGCAAGCCACTTTGGAATTTGGCAGTTTCTCAAAAACTTAAACAAAGAATTACTATATGACCCAACAATTCCTCTCCTAGGTATATACCAAAAGAATTGAAAGCAGGTTCTCGGATAGATATTTGTACACCAGTGTTTGTTGCAGCATTATTCACAATAGACAAAAGGTCAGAAGGAACCCAGTATCCATCAACAAATGAATGGAAAAATAAAATATGGTATATCCATACATGAAATATTATTCAACCATTAAAAAGTGAAATGCTAGTTGATAGGAGAACATGGATGAACTTTGAAGACATCATGCTGAGTAAAATAAACCAGACATAAAATGACAAATGTTGTAAGATTTCTCTTGTATAAAATACTTAAAATGAAAAAAAATTCATGGAGACAGAAAGTAGAATAGTGCAGGAAGAAGGGAAAAGGAGAGTTATTGCTAAATGAGTATGAGTTTTGGTTTAAGATTTTGAAAATAGTCTGGAAATAGTGGTGAAAATTACACCATATTATCACTATTCTTAGTGTCAAAGAATTGTTTCCACTTAAAATGATTATTATTTTTGTCATGTATATTTTACCACAATTAATAGCCTGCCTTTCCACTTTAGCAGGACCACTGGAATTGAGAATAGGGGCCCACTTTTCCTGGCGTGCCATCTCTGCTTAATAAATGAGCGTGGAGTTGGCAGCCCCTGGTCTTCTTGACTTGCCCCTCCAAGCATATAACCTGCACCCTGTGAGTGAGTGGCAGTTAGACAAGGAGGGTCACAATATTTTCAGTTTGCTGCACCCGGGATAGGATTTCTGCTGTATGAGTGGGCACTGGGGATGGCGTAAAGCCTCGGTTCTCTTGACCACTATCTGGAACAGCTTCTGCAACATGGTGCAGGAGGAATGAGAAAGGCAGGCAGCACTCACCTTCCAGGGTGAAACCACAACCCCAGAATGGGAGATGGGTACAGAGGGAACCCTCGTCTTTGCCACATCTACCCAGAGTAAAACAGCTGGGAAAAGAGCTTTCATGACATGGAGCTGTTTGGGTGGACACAAATGCCACAGACTCATTGTTCTTAGATTAGAAGATTTTCTTTAGTGAATGTTTTTGCTTTTGCTGTATGCCCTTATGAGAACTTCCAAAGGCTTTCAATTTTATTGTTTTTCATAATTTTCACCAGTTAAATTGTTTTGCTGGGGAGAGGATCTTTTGAGCTTCTTACTCTGCCACTCCAGAAGCCCATGTTTAGTTTTTAATTCAGTGTACGTTAAAATTTAGATTGGGGTTTGTTTGGCTCTTATTTCATACAGAATTAGAAAGATACATTCATTAGCTAACATTTAGAATTCTTCATTTTACACTTGAGTCTGTTTCCAAATATAGAGATGAGTCAAGGTTTTTGGGATATTCTCCACAAGTATTTTAACATTAAATATAAATTTGGTCACACTATTGCAGTGTTAATAATAGGGAAAAATTTGGGGGAGGGGATGAGTAACATAAGAATTCTGTACTTTCTGCATGATTTTTCTGTAAACCTACAACTTGGCTGAATGAATGAATGAATTTAGGTAGTGGTGGTATTTATTCCTAAACATTGGATGTGATTATCACTATATTTTCTCTCTTTAACAAATATCTTAAATTTTGATGAATGTGGTGATGAATCTAATGAAAACTATCATGGTGCAAATTTACAGAATTATGGACTTAACTTTTATTATAACAAGTCTGTTCTGTGTATCCTGTCTTTAGTCAAGCTTTTGTCCATTATAGATATAAGTAAATAATAAATAAATGAATTACTAATGATTTACTAAATAAGTGACTAAAAGTAAAATAATAATGATTATAATACTTTCTAAATGTTAAAATGGTGGTCAGCTGAGTGAATGAGGCATGAACACATTCATTTTTGAATAAAATAGCTAAGTTTGCAGGTTCTTGAGAAGGATTTGTCTAAGTTAATTCCTTGCTGTATGATTTTGACTAAGTTATTTCTCTCTCTGTGCTTCAGTTTCTTATCTGTTAAAGGTACAGAATAGTATGCCCTTTAACATGTTAGTATGCCCTATAACATACAGTATGGCATTTAATAAGAGCTTAGAATATTGCCTGGCATATTGTAAACATTCAATAATTGTTAGGAATTTTTATTTCATGTAGACTGACCACCTGTGTTCATCAGTCTGCATCCCAGGGCCATTAGTCCATTTTAAACATCAAACAAAATGTATAGAAGTTGTATTTGCTGATTTAAAAATTAAAATAGACTATCTTTATTGTTGTAAATATTTGGAATACCTTAGAGAACTCCTAATTCTGAACTCCTAAATCTGAATGGCTAATAAAATCTACACTACCCCCTTATATTCGAGTATATTTCTTTTTTTTTTTTCACATGGGCAGGCACCGGGAATCGAACCCGGGTCTCCAGCATGGCAGGCGAGAACTCTACCACTGAGCCACCGTAGCCCACCCTGAGTGTATTTCTTTTAACAATTTCTAAATCTCACTTTTGTCAGTCTTGCCAAAACAATATATATTAGCCTTTCAGGGTTAGAAATACAAAGAGACTACCTATGAGGGAACTGATTTTTCTTGATCAGGTTTGTCTAAGCAAAATTTTAAGTAACAATACATAATTAATTGAACAATATAGAATCCTGCTACCAAATATATTTTTTTCATATTGTCTTATTTACAAATTATTGATAACTAATATGTAAAGACATGAGTGCCAGATGTTATCGTGTTTCATCTTTAAAATTAGCGTAGATACCAATATCACTCAATTTAATCACAAGATTTTCCTTTATGTTTCCATTTTCTTTAAGCTGCTAACAGTAAATGGATCCAGGATCACCCAGAATGTGCATATAACCTCGTGAATTCACCACACTTGAAACCTGCCTGGCTCTTAGACAGAGCACTTTGGCATTTATCCAGTGATGTTGCAGAAGGGAAATACAAAGAAAGAGGAGTACCTGCCTTGATTGAAAATGATCAACAAATGAATGTATGTATAGAGGAGTACCACCCGCAAACAGAATAACGAAATTTCTAAAGCACAAATGAAATGTATGGTTGAATATGATTTAGAATTTGTATTTTAAATATGGTAAATAGTATTTGGTAAATGATTATAACTATATATATAAATTTATATATTTTTAACTGTTGAAATTTTTCAGTGCATTCGAAAAATAGTTTGGGAGGATGTTTTTCCAAAGACTCAACTCTGGGAATTTTACCAAGTAGATGTTTACAAAGCAGTTGAGCAATTTAGAAGACTTCTCACACAAGGTAAAGGTTGTACATTAGAGCCTTCTTCATCCTTTGGTTAACATCATTATTAAATCTGTTACTGTAATATATTTCAGTTATTTTTTATATTATAAACTATGATTTTATAAACATCTGAGAGTTAGCAGTGACATCTAAAGGACATGTCATAATAATGTACAGCATAATAATTATTTCCCCTTAGGGACTGAAGTTTGTTGATTCCCTAACACAGTACTCAAAATAGAGTTCAAAAGATATTTGTTGAATACGTGAATGAAAGGTACCAGAGCCTGTTGCTTTAGCTGAGGAAAGGCTCAGAATAGCCTTTGAAGCTAAGAGATATGATAGTCATTAGCTGGCTGTGGTAGAGATCTTAACTGAGGTAAGCAGAGGCCTCCAGGCCAATGGTGCCCCATGAAGACCACCTGACCACTACAAGGACTGAACCCAGATATATTAGCTAGTAATAAAAGCAGAGGAACAGATCTTCAGTTAAGGATGTGTCCAACCTGAAGGAGCAAACTAATGTGCCACGGACAAAATAGGATGGGAAGAACCGTGCCACCAGAGAAATTAAATTTTTTACGACACGCTGTAGAAGGAAGGAATATAAGAAGTATATAGTGAAGGACAATTTAGTGTCAGGATTCTTTGGAGGCTCTTGAAATAAGGAATCCTCTTCCTCATCCAGAAATCAGAACTAGAGTAGGATCCCAAAATAGTGCTTTTGAAGTAGAAGTCAGTATAACTTCAGATCTAGAGAGCTCGGGTTCATATTCAAATACCAGTTTTTGCAGTTGTATAACACTTCAATACATGAATTTTTATATTAATTTTCCTTCATGTTTCATTTTACTAAAGGGCCTCTGTTGTCCATTTCCTCTGATATTTATAAACTGTATTATTTTTGTGCAATACTGTGTGCTTTGTAACACAAAAGTAAGTTAAACAGTGCAAAATATAAAATAAGAATATCTGACTTTCTTTGCCTCAAAACCCACCCACTTCTTAAAGGAAACTATCACTTAACAGTTTCTTATATTTCTATGCAGTCTCTTTTTTAAAGAAATTCAAAATCAATATGTTTACACCTATATATGTTTATTCACACCCAAAACTATAATGTACATAGTTCAATAATTTTTTACTTGATTGTGTGAATTTATTACATCTACTTATTTCCTTAAGTCAGTACATTACAATACTTTAACATACTTTAATTTACTTAATTAGGCTTTTTGATAGGTGTTTCCAGTTTTTTTCATTTTCATTCATTCAACAAATATTTATTGAAACATCCACATTTATTGAAATGTACTAAACACTCTTATAAGCATTGGGGATTTAACAGAGAACGTAGCAAAGTTCTTGCCCCAAAGGGACTTGTATTTTTCTAAGTTTTTATTTTGAAATAATTTCACACTTGCAGGGAGTTGTGAAAGTAATAAGAAAATAACATAAAGAACTCCAATATACCTCCTACCGAGATTTATTAATTTTTAATATTTTGTTACATTTGATATATGTATATGTCTTTCTCTTTCCTGCTCCTCCTTCTACTCCTCCTCCTCCTCCTTTCTCTCTCTCTGTATATTTATCTGTATGTCTTCAGACATTTGAGAGTAGATTGCATAATCATGTCCTTTTATCACTTGATAGTTCCATGCATCTTTCCTAAAAACAAAGGATTTCACTTAGATGACCACATTAAGTACAATTATCAAGTTCAGGAAATGTAACATTGACACAAAACATATAGTCTGTAATACAGTTTTTTCTCAATTAACCCAATCATGTCCTTTTAAGCATTTTCTCTTCCATTATTTGATCTAGTCCAGGAATGTGTTTGCATTTAATTGACAGTGCCTCTTTAGTCTCTCTCTCTTTTTTTAAATTGTAGTTCATATATAAACACCATAAAATTTCCCACCTCAATCACTCCAAAAAATATGATTCAGTGGCATTAATCACATTTACAGTGTTGTGCTACCCTCCCCACCGTCCATACTCAAAACATTTCCATCACCCCAAACAGAAACCATGTACCCATTATACATTAATTCCTCATTTCCCCTCCCTCCAACCCCTGGTAACCTGTATTCTTACTTTTTGTGTCTGAATGTGTTAATTCTAGTTAATTCATGTGAGTAGAATCATACAATATCTGTCCTTTTGTGTCGTATTTCACTCAGAAGGGTATGATCAGAATGCATCCATGTTGAAGCATAAATCAGAAATGTGTTCTTTTATGGCTGTCTAATATTCCTTTGTATGGATATACCACATTTTATTTATTCATGTATTGCTAGACACTTAGGATGTTTTCACTTTTTGGTTTGAAAATTGGTTTACAAATATCTGAGTCCCTGCTTTCAGTTCTTTTGGTTGTGTATCTAGAAGTGGGATTGCCAGGTCATATGATAGTTCTGCATTTAACTTTTTGAGGAACCACCAAGCTGTTTCCACAGAGGTTGTACCATTTTACATTTTCAGTAATAATACCATGAGGGTTTGTTCCTATTTCTCAACATCCTTGCCAGCACTATTTT
Organism: Myrmecophaga tridactyla; assembly: GCA_004026745.1. Classification (NCBI taxonomy): domain Eukaryota; kingdom Metazoa; phylum Chordata; class Mammalia; order Pilosa; family Myrmecophagidae; genus Myrmecophaga; species Myrmecophaga tridactyla. Next base: position 1,561 of record PVIY010007794.1, on the reverse strand, counting down.
CCATTTTTTAAATTATTAGCCATTCTGTTGGGTGTGAAGTGGGATCTCATTGTAGTTTTCATTGCATTTTACCATTGGCTAGCAACATTTAGTATCTTTTCATGTGCATATTGGCCATTGGTATATAGTTTTTGAAGAAATGTCTATTTATATCCTTGGCCCATTTTTAATTGGGTTTTCTTTTTATTATTGAGTTGTAGGCATTCATAATACATTCTGGATATTTAACCTTTATCATATATGTAGTTTCCAGATATTTTCTCCCTTTCTGTAGGTTGTCTTTTCACTTTCATGATGTCTTTGATGCACAAAAGGTTTTCATTTGATGAGGTCCAATTTATGTATTTTTTCTTTTGTTAAGCATGCTGTGGTACAGCCTCCAGAATCCATTGCCTAATACAAGACTCTAAAGATGTTTCTCTCTATTTTCTTAAAAAAATTGCATAATTTCAGCTCTTATCTTAGGTTGTTGATAAATTCTAAGTTAATTATTGTATATGATTTGAGGTAGTGGTCCACTTTTATTCTTTTGTATATGGATATCCAGTTTTCCCAGCACCATTTGTTGAAGATACTCTTCTTTTGTAATTGAGTGAATTTGGCACCCTCATCGAAAATCAGTTGGCCATATATATGTGGGTTTAATTCTGAGCTCTCAATTCGATTCCGTTGGTCCTTATGACTATCCTTGGGCCAGTAGTACACTGTCTTGGTTACTATGGTTTTATGATGTTTTGAAATCAGAAAGTGATTCCTACAGCTTTGTTCTTTTTCAAGATGGTTTTGGCTATTTAGTGTCCTTTATCCTTGCTTATGAATTTAATGATTAACATTTCCATTTCTGCCGAGAAGGCTGTTGAAATTTTGATGGGGATTGCATTGAATCTGTAAATCACCTTGGGAAAAACTGACACCTAGCTATATTTATCTTCCAGTCTATGAACACAGACACTACAGCAAGAATTTGTAGTTTTCTGTGTACAAGGCCCTTATTCCGTGGTTAAATTTATTCGTAGGCTTTTTATTCTTTTAGTTGATGTTGTAAATGGAGTAATTTTCTTGATATCCTTTTTGGATAGGTCATTGCTCATGTGTGAAACACTACTGATTTTTGTGCATTGATCTTGGAACTTGCCTCTTTGCTGAATTCATGTATTAACTGTAGTAGCTAACTTGTAGATTCTTTGGGATTTTCTACATATAGGATCAAACTATCTGTGAATAAGAATAGTTTTACTTCTTCCTTTCAAATTTAGCTAGCTTTTATTTCTTTTTCCTTGTCTAATTGTTCTGACTAGAATTTCCAGTACAGTGTTGAATGGAAGTCGCAAAAAATGGGCTTCTTTCTCTTTTTTCTTTTCTTATAGGGAAAGCTTTCATTCTTTTGCTATTAAGTATGTTAGCTGTGGAGTTTTTCATGTATATCCTTTATCATATTAGGAAGTTCTTGTCTATTTCTCATTTTATTTTTATCAAGAAAGGGTGCTGGATTTTGTCAGATGCTTTTCTGCACCAGTGTAGATGATCATGTGTTTTTTTTTCCTTCATTCTTTTAATGTGG